>CAJVPT010001740.1:0-20086 GCA_910592055.1 Acaulospora colombiana | reverse complement strand
TAAATAGCTACATTTAAATATAGTTAAACTGCTGATTTTTATTTGACCTGGCTAGATTTTAAAACTTGAAATCTGATCAGATACAAAATTTAGAATCCGATCAGATCAGATTTCAACATTTGAAATCCATATCCAATCTGTATACAAACAGATCAAAAAATTTAAAATCTGATCCGATCCATTCAGATCAAATTTGCAGATCATTTGGATTCAGATAAAAATTGTGATCCCTAGTTTTTTATATATAAACAAGCTCCTACTAGTCATATTAATATATTCTGATAATATTATTGATAATTGAAAAAAAAGATCTATGAAAAAGGTATCCTTTAATTGAGCAAGTTCTTAATAAAGACAGTTATAATATCAAAAAGCAAGTAAAGAATATAAAATATAATCCTATTTTTTAATCAAATCTCTCAGATAATGAAAAAGCTTTTTCAGAAAGAAAGTTAAGATTTTCAAGCTTCCATCCTGGTCAGGCAAAGTTTTTATAAAGGCTTCTTTATTTTAATCAGGCAAACTCTATTGTAATATGGCATTGGTACTAGTCTTGTAATAAGTGAATCTATATATTAGTAGAAGGATAAGCTTCTCAAATGTTTTTTTTGAAGTCTTAATACTTAGGAATAATTAAGTTCTTTAGATAGTCTAAAGTTCAAATAATATTTCAATCAGGTAGATATCTTTTGAGAAAAGGTTGTTTACTTGAATAAAAATTTTTAAAAGGCTATGAATTGTTTTCTTTTCTTTTTTCCCCTTTTACAATTCATAATTTAGCAATTAACTATTTTTCAGAATAATCTATAATAATAATTTATAGGAAATAATTTTGATAGATAAAAGTTATAACCAATCTATCAGGGGAGTATAATTTTGTTTCCAAAATTTGACTTAAAGTATCTAGTTTGGACTTTATTCTGTTTAATCCAAACTAGTTTAATGAACTTTTTATATTTTTTAAGTAGAGTAGTCCTTTAATTAATATTGTATAAAGACAAGTTAGTCATTAAGTGAAAATTTATATATATTATAGATATTTTTAAAATCTCTATAAAAGTATATTTTTGATAACATAATTGTAGATTAAAAAAAAATATACATATATATAATATATAATATAATTTAATACATATACTTCACTAATCCTTTTTTTTTCTCAAAAATTTCTTTTTTTGACAAATTTTTGGAAAAAGTAAACCCTTTCAAACACATAAGGAAAAACAATATATTTTTTAAACTAAGCTATTAAGTTTCTTCAACACATATACAACAAGTTATTAGAAATGTCAAGGAAAGAAATATACATTGTTTTACTAATTTTCTTTTATTTCTTTTTCTTAAAAATTTTTAGGAGAAAAAAAGAAGCCTATAAATTGATTCACAGTTAAAAAAAGAAAACCAATATCAACTTCATACAGCTTACAGCCAGGCCAGGTTAATACCTTTTTTAACATTGTAAGGAACTCAAAAAGCAACTAAGTTTACCCAATAAATCAAGTTACTTCAATTACTAAAAGGTCCAGAAGAACATTAAAGCTTTCTAAAGACAAAATAGTCTAAATGTATATATATATATAATCAATATACCTATCCTCTACCTTGTTATATAAATATGAACATATAAAAGTAGATAAGCAAAACAAGTATATACGTAAAAGTGATAAATAAAATATATATATATACATATAACTTGTGATCTAAACAAATTGATTGATATTTTACATAAAAATAATAGCAACTTGCAAAATTTGGATAGAATCTTCAATATAAACAAATAAATATATTAAAATAACACAACAAGGTTTTTCTGTATTTCCTAATAAAAAATATAAATAACAACAATCTCAGAAAGATTTATCTGTGACTTAAAAATAGAATATTGATAAATATAAATAAGCAATCACATAACTTATCAGTAAAATTTAGACTGATAACAAATATAAATAGAGTATAATATATATTATAAATAGTCAATAAAAGAGAAGAGAATATAGTAAATACTTTAATCAACCTCTCAATAATATATGACAAATACTCTACTCTATGGGTTTCACAACAATTACTAAAACAAAGAAATAATAAACCCTACAGATTAGTAACCTTATTACCAGAAACATATACTATCTTAGATAGTATTATAGTTAAAATATTAGAAGTCGATATGAAAACTTTCCACAAGAAATGAATTCTGACTTAACATATTATATACTGTATCTTTGATAACAAGGCAAAAGGATTAAAGAAGATTTTATACAATTCTATATTGAAGATAAGGTTATGGAAATTATCAAGAATCCCGAAAAACAACATAAATCAGAATGACAATCAATAGAAATAATTGAACAAATAAATAATAAACCAACAATAGACAATAAAGTAACAATAATATATATATAAAGATAAAAGAATTGGAATCACAAAAACTCCAGAAAACAGTAAAAAAATAATGCATTAGTAAACATAGTTTCTATATAATTAGAAATAGAGATATAGCATCACCAATAAATTCTTACTTTATAAAAAAAAAAGAACTTAAAGATTAAGTACAATGATAGTCAGTATTTCAGGAAAAACAAAATACAAAATCAAGGTATATCTAAGCAATATCCTTAAACTTTCACAAGAAAAAAGAAACCTGTTATGAAAAGAGTTTATCAATAGAAATAAGTGGCTAGTTTTTTGGATACAAGAGGAAGAAAATATTATAAGATATATTGAATAAGTTAATTAAAAAGAAGACAATTTTGCTATTCAAAATATAACACCCCTGACCACTTACAAGAAACAAAAGATGTAAAGAAACCTAGATAAAAAAGTCTTTCAAGAATCTAAAACCAAAGAAGACACTACTATCTAAAATGTATGTTTAGTAGACATGGATTAGAAAAATAATAAGAATCTTATAAAAGTATATCTAAAAAAATATGGAGAAGTTCAAAATATTTATATATATCTATGAGGTGAATACAAAATCATGAGTAAAAGCCTATATTAAATGGCACAAATACCTTAGCCTAAATCCTGAAATGATTTGGATAACTTCAAACAATACAGAAATATCAAGAGCTATATTTTCTAAGTTTGAGCTTAATGACAATGAAATTAATCAAATATTAATTGAAAGAAATGACAACTCAGCAAGACTCCTATATACTGATAAAACCTACACCAGTCTAATAACTAGAGCATTAAATGATATACAAGCCAAGGTATACTACACACCCAAAGATCTCTATATACTCAAGAAACATAACTTTATAGTGATTTGCTTTAAGATAAAAGAAGAAAGAGGTAAGTATGCAAACAACATATTTTTTTGCAGGGACATTATTTTTCATGAAGTATTAAATATATATTCAAAACAGAATAACAGAATCCTAAAGGTGAAAATAGAAATACAAAATTTATATTAAAAAATACAGAAGTAAACAATAAATCAACACCCGACTTGCAATTAGATAATAAATCAATAGAATATATTTCTATTTCAGCAAGTTATCATAGGTTCAAAAATTTGAGACAGATCAGATAGTGAAGCAATTATAGAATAAGATGTAAAAAACATTAGAGAAGAATATCCCGCAATAGAAAGCAATAGAGAACCAATCATAAATCAACAAAGTTATAGAAATAAATCTTTTGAAATTAACACAAGACCTGAAATAGAAAATACCCAAGATTCTTTAATGAGTATTTTAGATAATCTAGAAAGGCACATGCTAGAATAGACATCCTAGAGGAACAAACAGGCTTCAGAAGATCAAGACTCAATAATAAGGGAGCAAACCACTCCTAAAGGTGTACCAGTTCTTGACAGCAATCAAGAGAAGCAACAACCCATTGCTTCCCTATCAAAAATTACAAATATGGATAACAAATGAACTTTAAAAGTAGTAATAGAATAGAAGAGGAGGGGAACATAAATATCACAACATTTATATAAGAAGAATAGAAAAAAATTTTTAATACTAATAGATATAAACCAATAGCAAAAACCAAAAAAGAGGATAAGATGGTTAAAAAAGTGATTAGAATAGGTACACACAATATTAGAGGAATTACAGATAAAACAAAGCAACAAAATTTAATTAAATAGATACCAGAACAAGAAATAGGTATACTGGGGTTATGTGAAATAAAATTGATAAAAGTTAATGCATAATGGGCTTTCAATAATCAGAAAGACTACAAATACTTTCATAGCATCAATAAAAACATACCATTTGAGACAAGAATCAGTCTCTTAATTAGAAAAGATCTGAAAAAAAAGATTATATTAGAAGAAAAAAAAGAAGGATATATTATTGCTATCAATATGCTTATAAAAAAAAAGAAGATCTGTATTATACAGATTTATATTCCTTCAAACAAACCAAGATACAAAATAGTATAGAATAAGATAATCAATCTTATTAAAAGAAAACATAGACAAGACTTTTATACAATAGTAATGGGAGATTTTAATGCAGCTTACAATCCATTAAAAGATAGAAAGTCCTTCTTAAAAGCAAGCTTCTGATTATTATGACAACCTGAAATTTTATTATTTAACTTTTTTGATGAATGAGACTTTATAGATATACAAGTCACATAAAAAGGCAAAGAAAAAACTTCAATAAGAAGAAACCTAACAAGTAGTAGCAGAATAGACTATATTTGAATTTCTTATAGTCTAATAAATTATTCACTACTTCAATTTGATAAATCAAGATATAAAAGATGTTACAGGTAGTAATCACACCATGCTCCTAATAACATTAGCTGACAAAGACCTTTTTACAAAAAGCAGAATCATAAAACCTTTCATGAGTATACTAAGAAAAATTGATATAAAAGATATATTTTCTTTATAATAACAAGTATTTTATGAAATATAGATTACAAATTTAAAACATCACTAGAATCATTGCTATAAGAAAAACCTAATCTTGATGAAGGAGAAATTGTTATGTAAAACAGCCTTTAATAAGTTGACAACAAAGAAAATATCTCAATTAGAAGAAAAACACTCTAAGCACAATACTAAATTTATTAGTTATGAAAAGCCCTACAACTTATAAAACTTTACAATAAAATAGAGATATCAAAAGAAATAAATAAGCTACAGGTCCTTAGCGTAGTTATAGAAAAGCATAATAATATCTACAACCCTAATTATTAGATTGAGAACTATTGTACACAATACAACATCTCTAATATGTTATAGAAATCTTTGAAAAAAGACATCCAAGATACTATAGAAGGTCTTAAATTTATATGTCAAAAATTGAAAGCAAAAAAAAACAAAAGATAGATCAAAACTATCCTGGAACAGAGATATGATGACTTGAAAAACAATTAGAGATGAATTGTTAACTCTTTAATCAACTAAACTAGAAATAAAATAGTACTAGATAGGATTAAGATCAAGCTAGGATATAATGAATACATTACAACTCAAAAAGATAAAATTGAAAAGAAAATAAGATGGTATCACTATAAGGCCTTCAAAAAAAAAAAGCTAGCTATGGCAGTTTATCAGAAGATTAAAAAGAAGAGTATAAATCAAGAGAATATATCCAAATATCTTGGTACAATGAACTACTCAAGCCAATCTTACAAGAAGAATTAGGTGAAACACTAAGAGCACTTTCAAATAACAAAGCTCCAGAAAAATTTCAAATTAGTTATAAAATATTGAAACAATTATGCCAAGAAGAAAATAACTTCTTGAGAAGAATGCTAAATAATTTCTTAAGGTAGAAAGTCACATCAAAACATTGAAAATAGAGTCATATATATTCTATAGTAAAACTCAAACCTTGGGATTGTAAACTCTCAAATACTAGATTTATCATTCTATTAGAGGTTACAAGAAAATGTTTCATCAAAATTCTTGTGATATGCCAGAGAAAACATAAAGGAACTATGAATACTTTTTCAAGATATGACAAAGTATATGATACAATTAGTTTAGATATGCTGATAAAAGTAATAAAAAGAATCAAAGTTCCAAGATTTCATAAAGATTATATTGAGCTTTTTCCAAAATAGAGAATTTCAGGTTATATTCAAAAATGATCTCACAGAATCAATAGTAACCAGAAATGGAATTTACCAAGAGAAAACTATTTCATCTCTAATTTTTTATGATCCTCTTCTATGCAAAATCTAAAATGATATACAAAGAGTATACAAAATATCAGTTATATAAATCCTGACTTTAAAAAACAAGCTACAAAAAGATTAGAATTAAGGCATGCAGCTATAGCCTTCATAGATGACACAATATGAATAGCAAGATCTAAAGAAAATATGAAAAAGATTTTGAGAACTGCAAAAATCTTTTACATAGTCAACGACTCTTAGATAAATAATAACAAATCAGTCTTATTTACTATTAACAATCTTAATTGCTATTCAAAAGAGGTGAAAATAGGTATTGAAAAAGAAATAATTAAAGAGCTAGATATAATAGAACAAGCTAGATTCTTAAGAATCTAGATAGTAACCAAAAAATAGCAATTGAACTTAAAGAATAAGTACTTAAAGAAATTAATATAATAATAAGAGCTCTTAAACATAAAAAGTGAACAGACAAACAAGTCCTCTAGATTTTGAATAGAGTATTAATACCTAGGATTGAATTTAGAATACAATATAGTATATTGTTCTGAAAAATATATAACACTTTAACTATAGTAAATAAAAAACTTTTCAAGAATAAAAGTGGTTTATACAGATCAATGTCTAATAGCATAATCTATTATTCAAAGATCTATAACTTGAAAAGTATTTGAATGCTACAAAAAGAAAGCCAAGTAGCATGACTCTGTAACAGACTAAATGATCCTGGACTAGTAGAAATCACAACAATTATTAGACACAAACAAGCACAGATAAAAAATTGAAAATCACTCAATTTATTAACTTACAAATCTTTAAGCCATCTAATAGACAAAGGTAATTTTCCACTCTAAGTAATCAAAATTGCTAAAGATCTGAAAATAATGTTTTATAGTTAAAAATAGCAAGATACCTTTGAATAGAAAAAGGGAAACATTTGGATTAGAGAATATCTTACATTGAAAAAATATAAAAAAGCTATATCTTTACTTAAAAACAATCAACTGATATACCTGGATTAGCTGATCGATCAAGAAATCAAAAAAATAAGAGACTGGCAAATACTTCAGCTCCTATAAGATACAAACAAAGGATCCATATCAAAATAGTTTCAAATTATAGTCAAAAACCTCCCAGGAGAATAACCAAAACAGCTTATAAGATCCAGAAGAGAGGATTATATAAAATAAAAATTAGAATACTCAAAAATAGATTCTAATTGAGATAAGCAAAAAAAATTATGAATAGTGATAAGCAATAAAAGAAATTAAGTAACTTGGAAAAAATTAAGACAAAAAAAAAGGAAAATGGTATAATAATAGAGCATTTTACTAGTTGTAGTTTCAACAATGATCAGGAGACCAATATACAAAAATGCCTGAGATATTCAGAAAGCATAACATTAAATGATGACTATATCATAGAAGGAAAATAGAAGAAATATATATATACTATATCTCAATACAAGAAAGCTCACTAGAAGAACACAAGATTTAAAAATCCTCAATTCCAAGTCAGCACTTGAAAAAAGAATCAAAGAAATGATTTATAATAACCAAAGCTCTCTCAAGATCGAAAATAATAGAGTAAATCATATGGATATCAAAACCTGGAAAGAATCTATTATTAAAGAGCATATTAAAGAAGGAGCATATCAAGATCACCTAATAGATATACTTTAATATAACCTTAGATCTAAAGAAAAACTAATCTTCTATTCTGATAGATCACTTATTAATCATGGAAAACAAGATATAAATATGGGAGTAGCTTGGATTCAAATAGGAAAAAAAGGAAAGGAAAGCAAGTTTCAAACAGAAGTAAACAATTGGTTCTCATCTACAAAAGCTGAATTGGTAGCAATCATAACAATACTTCTAATAGTTCCAATTGAAAGCATAATGGAGATCTTTATAGATAGTCAAATATATATTTTGAAGTAAAAATCTTTAGAAAAAGAAGACCTGAAAAGGGCATACAAGAGATGGCTTAAAGAAAAAAATTGGTTCCTATGGGTACACATGGTAGAACTAATAAAAAAGAAAAATATAAATCTAAAGCTTACAAAAGTCAAGGTATACTCAAATAATCCTTATAATAAAGAAGCAGACACATTAGTCAAGAAAACCTTGAAATTTTCATCAATTGAATAGAAAGATCTCACTTCACACAAAATTATTACTGAAATCAAGTGGCAAGAAACAACTCTAGATAATTCAATTAAGCAGTTCATTAAGAATATTAATAATAAGACAACAACCTATTAGTGGACACAGCAAAATAGAATAGAAAAAAAATAGAATTATCAAATTTCAAAATATCAGGCTTATATATGGGACCTAGTATGGGAAAGGATTAAAGATAAATACATGTGGGATATATTATTTAAACAATCCCAATAAAGAAGCTTTCTTATTAAACTGGTCAATAATGAGTCATCTACCTTAAGTAAGTTGGCTATAAGAAGATCTGATCTATACAAGTAAGTGAAATATATTGCATGTAAGCCAACAAGATAAAACAATAGAATATTTGCTAGAATATTCAACCTATAAGGACCAGCTATAAAAGGCATGAAATAAAGGAGTAGATGGAATCCCTAGAAACTTTAAAGAGCTATTATGGAAAAGAAAGAGGGAAACTAAAGAGAAAAATTTCAGGTTGATCATTGATGGCCCTAAAGAAATAGAAGAGTTTGACAAGTGAATTGCTAAAGTAGTGAAATAAACTTCTGAAACTAGTTAGAATATACTAAGTTTCTGTATTGGTCTTATAAAAACTGATCTTATCCAAGAAATAGTAGATCTAAAATATCAAGATAAATGTATAGGAAGAATAGCAAGAAAGTAGATAATAAAAATGCAAAAAGAGTTTACAATCAAGTCCAAAAAAAAGTCTGGAACAAGAGATATGAAAAGATAATTGAATAGAAATGAATATAAGAAATTAATAAAAAAAATAAGATAAAAAGATCTCCTTATCTATCTGGCCAGAAAACTATGATCCAGAAGAAAAGAATTTACTATTTGAAGAAGAAAACCTTTAAAATAAAAGTCTTTAAGAAATTTTAACAAGAAGAATAGAGTATGGAATGAAATAGTTGGATTTTAAACTCTGTCAAAACATTGCAGAATAATCTGCAGTAGTAACCTGTAAACAATAAAGTTAATAGTTGGAAGAATCTTTACCTGAACTGCTAATGAAATGATAAATCACTTCTGAAGTTGCACATAGAGTTTTAATAATTCTTAAAATAGAAACAAGTGAGTTAGAGGATTTTTTAAAAAAAAATAATAATTTAATATATATACTAAAAAAAAAAAAAAAAACTCTTTCTGCAAATTCCTCAGATTTTTAGAAATTTCTTTTTTAGGTAATTTATCTAAGGAAAGAGAAATATCTATAATTAAAGATATACATTCTTGCAATACTAATATATCATAATCATTTTAGCATAAAACAATATTTTGTGTATAGTCTAGATCAATAGATTGCTAAAAAATACATACATATAGCAACAACTTTGACTTTTTCTCCTTTTTCAAGAAAAAGAAAAGAAATCAATATAAACTGATTAATAGTTAAAAAAGGTAAGCCAATATCTACTTCACAGTGCTTGCAGCCAGGCCAGTATAGATTAACACCTTTTTTGATACTACAAGGAGTTATAAAGAAAGTAGGTTCACTGGATAAATCAAGCAAATCTCAAATTCCTTAAAATCCAGAAGAACAATAAAGCTCTTCAAGGTCTAAACAACCTAATGTGCATATTTCACCTTGCAAATATCAAAACACCTAGTTAAAGTAATGCAAACATGTACATATATATAGACCTGTTATTGAAAACAAGTTTAACAAAGATTTATCACAATAATACAACAAGAGCAAATAGATTTGATAAAATTTTTGATCACAAAATCA
The DNA here is from genome assembly GCA_910592055.1 of Acaulospora colombiana. Classification (NCBI taxonomy): domain Eukaryota; kingdom Fungi; phylum Glomeromycota; class Glomeromycetes; order Diversisporales; family Acaulosporaceae; genus Acaulospora; species Acaulospora colombiana. Next base: position 10,057 of record CAJVPT010001740.1, on the reverse strand, counting down.
ATATGAAATATGATTTATATAAATAGAATAAGCAGGGATCTATAATGTAATATTAAACATTAGTATAAACAAGTAAACAAAACTAGATAAAAAAGAAATAAATAATATATGTCTGATCAAAACAGAATTAAGATACAAATCAAAATAGGGAATTAATAAAACAAGAAGTAAAATATGTAAAAGATTTTTCTACTCTACATGACTATAGTAACACTAAGTAATTTATCTCCTATTATCTACTCTTCATATATATAATAAATAAGATAGAGAAGATTTTACATATAATAGATAAAAGAAAAAAGGATATCATTGATACTCTGATTTGACTTGCAAGAAAGCATGATGAATATAATGAGCTATGGGCTACACAAAAAATAGCTAGATAGGAGCAAGTCACCATTCAAGTAGGAGAAGAAATAAAAGTCCCAGAAGCCTATAAGATACTCAATAATATTATTGTAAGTATCTTAGAAGTAGATAAAATGATGTTTCATAAAGAACAAATCTTAATCAATATATAACCTACCTCTGGTAGCTTGAGAAAAAAAAATCTGTTTCAGCTATATATCAAAAGTAAACTCCTTGAAATAATTAAAAAAATATATATATATTAAAAGATATAAAACCCTTTTCATGGAGATTATTATCTAGGTAAAAAATGATTTAACAGTAAACAATGAGATCACAATATCTAATGTTTAAGAACAAGAAGAGATAGAAAAGGAAATGGAATTTGAAATATTGAAAGAAAAGATTAAAGGACAAAATATAAATGAATATAACTTATACAATATAAGAAATAGAGTTGTAAATCCCAATTCAAATCCATATTACATAAATAAAAAAAGAGTATATTGATTAGAAGCCATGATAGCAAACATTTCAGGAAGCTTTAAAAAGAAAACTAGAGCATATCTGTGCAACATCTTAAAACCATCTCAGGACAAACAAAACCTTCTTTACAAAAGTTTCATTAATGGCAATAAATAGTTAATTTTTTATTTCAAAAAAGAAGAAGATCTTAAATGTTTAGAAGAGGTAAACAGAAAGAATGAAGCTTTCAATCTTCAATAAATAGAATCAAAAAAAGGAGAACACATAGATCAATTAACTATAGATAAGATGAAGAAAAAAATATTTTGAATCCATAATTCAGAAGAAAGCAAAAATATATGATATATAGATTTAGTGGATATAAATTATAAACTCTCTAGAAGTTATATAAAAGAATATTGAAAAAGATATAGAAATGTTAAAAATATTGATATCTATAAGGTAAAAATCAAGACCTGAATAAAGGTCTATCTCAAGTGGCATAAACACTTCAAAACCAATTTTGAAGAAATATGAATAACACCATTTAGAATAGAAATAATAAGAATAATCTTCACTAAAGAAGAATTGACTGACAAAGAAATAAGAGAGATTTTTATTAAACAAAACAAACACTCAATTAGGCTCTTAGGTACAAATAAAACACTCTTAAGTTTGGTAGCCAGAACACTTAATAGTATAGAAACTAAGGCCTATTATATATCAAAAAACTCATAAATATTGAAAAAGCCAAACTTTACAATAGTATGCTTTGTAACAAAAGAAGTATTGGCAAGAGCTTGCAAGCAGCATATTTTCTTACAAAAACTAAGACTATCTTGAAATGCAAAAGTCCCAATAAAGGAAACTATAAGGGTTTCTAAACCTAGAGGTAAAATATCAAAAAAAAAGTTGGGCATAAAACAGTAGAAACTGATACCAAACCCATATCAGATTTGCTATCAAATAATGAATCAATAAGCCCTGCTATGACCATTGAATATAAGCAGCCAACTAATCAAAGAAAAAGATATCAAGGTTAGAATAGTAATACTCAATAAAGATACTATAGAACTTTAGGCAAGAAGCAATAAGTAACTATTGGAAAACCCTAGAAGTTCATCAGAAAATGAAATTAGAGACAGTATACTAAAATAGAGTTTGAAAATGAACAAAACCTACTAAAGCTCATATTGGCAAATCTGGAAAAGCTGAATCGAAGAATTGCCAAGCTTAAAGGCAAATCAAGATTCAGCTAACAAAGGAAAGGAGGGTCAGAATAGATGGATCATTCTAAAATATTGCACTAGTTAATTAAAATAGATATGAGAAAAAAAGCCCAATTTTCCTTTAATAAAAACTTATAACAAGGACAAAGTATAAACCATGGATTTAGATGAAGCTATAGGACAAGGTAGTAATCTAAATATAAATTCTTATAGAATAACATATAACTTTTTTGAAAAGTCAAAACAAAGATAAACAAATAAAGAATACAAAAAAAATATAAGAAGATGTTTAGAAAAGAGTAGTAAGAATAGGTATATATAATATCAGAGGTGTAATAGACAAAACAAATCAATAAAGTCTTATTGAAGAGATATAGAAATAAGAAATAGACATAATAGGAATATATGAAACTAAGCTAATCCAAACCAATGCAAAATGGACTTTTGACAATCAAAAAATCTATAGGCATTTTTATATATCAATAGAGATATACCATTTAAAGCAGGGATCAGTCTCTTAATCAGAAAAGATTTGAAAAGAAAATAGCATCAATAGAGAAGGTGAAAGATTATATATTAGTTGCCAACTTCCTTATAAAAAAGAAGAAAGTCTGTATTATATAGTTTTACATTCCTTCAAATAAACAATGATGTAAAAAGATATAAGAGAAATTAATCAGTCTTATAAAAAAGAAGTAGAGACAAAGCTTTCACATAATAGTGATAGGTGATTTCAATGCTACTTATAATCTATCAGAAGATAGAATAATATTCTCCAAGGCTAAGTTCAGATCTTTTTGATATTCTGAAATTCTATTGTTCAACTTTCTGAATGAATAGGGCTTCATAGATACCTAGGCAGTATGAGAAGGTAAAAATAAAACTCCAATATGGTAGGATTCCACAAGTAGTAGTAGAATTGATTATATTTGAATATCATAGAGCTTAACAAAATATTTGTTGCTGTAATTTGATAATCAAGAAATATAAGAATTTACAAAAAGTAATCATATTATATCGATAATTATTCTTCAAGATGAAGATCTCTTTACAAGAAGTCCAATTATCAAATCAAAAATACAAAATAAAAAAAGAATTGACATAAAAGGATCTTTATTAAAATAGTGAAAAACCTATTGAAAAAACTTGGACCATAAGTTTAAAACAAAGCTAAAATCTTTTTTTCTAAAAAAATCCAAAGTATATAAATAATAAAAACTCACAGATAAGATTTGAGAAGTCTTTGAAGAATAGATGTGTAAAGTAGCTTTTAACAAGCTTGAAATTAAAAAGGCCACATCACATAAAGAAAGAAATAATAAATACAGTCCTGAATTTGTTAAATATAAAAAAGTCTTGCAACTAAAGAAACTTCTCAAAAAAATAGAAATCTCAAAAGAAATAAAAAGCTATAAAACCTTTGCAAGGCAATAGAAAAACATAATGCCATTTATAATCCATATCATCAGATTGAAAATTATTGTATACAATATAGTATCTTCAATATACCCTAGATATTATTGAAAAAGAATATTCAAGATACAGTAAAAGATCTAAAGTTTATTGGTCAAAAACTTGAAGCCAAAAAGACAAGAGATATCATTAAAGTCACATTAAAACAAAAATATGATGCCAATCAGAGAAGAACTATAAGCTCCTTAATTAATAAAGAAAGAAATAAGATTATACTAAATAGGGTCAAAATCAGATAAGGTAATATTGAATATATAATAACAGAAAATCATGAAATTGAAAAAGAGATAAGACAATATTACCTAGAAGCTTTTAAGAGAAGACAAATCAATTTTGACAACCTGATAGAAGATTGAAAAAAAAAGTATAATTTCAAAAACTATATTCAAGATAGTTGATATAAAAACCTTCTCGAATCAATATTATAAAAAGAACTATTTAAAATACTTAAGATGCTTCTCAATAACAAGACCTAGGAAAATTTCAGATTAGTTATAATATATTAAAGAGATTAAGCCAGAATGGAAAAAAATACTTGAGAAATATGCTTAACAACTTCTTGAAAGGAGAAGTTATTTCTATATCTTGGAGACTAAGTCATATACAATATATTCATAGTCAAGTCAAAACCTTGAGAATATGAACTTTTAAATATGAGACCTATTATGTTACTGGAGACTACTAGAAAGTATTTCATCAAAGTTCTAACCAATAAAATAGAAAATATTTGTAAGATCAATAATATCCTTAGAAAACACAACTATATAGAGTTACCAGGAAAAAGTATAACAAAACTGATCCAAATTCTTAATAATATTTGTAAAAACATGAAAGAAAACAAAAAAAAGTTATGGATATTGTTTCATAATATAGCTAAAGCTTATAACACTATTAGTTTAGATATGCTAGTAAAAGTGATGGAAAGAATTAAGGTATCTAAAGGTTTTATCAAAATTATAATGAATCTTTTCAAAAATAGAGAATTTAAAGTCATATTTGAAGATAATCTTACTAATTCTATAAAAGTAGAAAATGAAATTGATCAAGAAGAGACCATCTCACTATTAATATGAAGAATCTTCTATAACCCTTTACTGTACAAAATCAAAAATGACATAAATAGAAGATATAAAATATCAGTTACTTGAAATCTGGACTTCAATTATTTCAAGGTTGAAAAGTTGGAATTAAAATATGCTGTGATAATCTTTATAGATGATATAACATGGATAGCAAGATTCAAGAAAGATATAAAAAAGATTATGGAAATGGCAAGAATCTTCTATAGGATCAATGACTTTTAGATTAATAGTAACAAATCAGTTCTAGTTATTATTAATAATTCTAACTGTTACCTAAAATAAGTCCAGGTAGGCATTAAAAAAGAAATAGTCAAAGAGCTTGACAAAGCAGATCAAACAAGATTCTTAGAAATTTGAATGGACAATCAAAAGACTTTAATTGAACTAAAAAAAAAATGTTTAAAGAATTCAAGTAATTGCTAGAGCTCTCAAAAACAAAAAAATAATGGATAAGTATGCATTTTATATTCTAAATAGGGTATTAATACCAAAGATAGAATTTAGAATGCAGTATAGCATATTGTCTTGAAAAATATGTACCATGTTAACAACAGCATACAAAAAACTTTTCAAACACAAAAGTTTATTATACAGATCTACTTCCAACAGCATAATATATTAGTCAAAAATTCATAATTAGAAGAGCATTTGAATACTACAAAAAGAAAGTCAGATAATAGAATTATGCAATAGATTAAATGATCTTGGATTAGCAGGAATTACAACAATTATAAAGCTCAAACAAGCACAAATTAAATATTGGAAATCACTCAATTTATTGACTTGTAACTTACTAGATTGTTTTATAAATAAAGACAACTTTTCACTTCAGGTAATTAAGTTAGTTAGAGATATGAAAATTACTTTTCAAAGTTGAAAATAGTATGATATCTTTAAATGGGAAAAAGGAAATAGTCTGATTAGAGAATATATCTTACCTAAAAAGTATAATAAAGTCATATTATTACTAAGAAACAACAGGTTAATGTATATAGATCAGCTTATCAACTATAAAGCAAGTGAAGCGAGAAATTGATGTATGCTTCAACTTATCCAAAAAATAGGTAAAAGTTCTATCCCAGAATGGTTTTTAAACATAAGTAAGATGTTTTCCAAAGATCTTCTAAAATCAACTTATAGAATCATAAAAAATAGATTAAATAAAATAGAAGTTAATATATTTTATAGTCTGTTCTAACCATGACAAGAGACAAAAAATATGAATAATTAAAAAAACACTAATTATCAACTAATATAGGGAAAGCTATTACAAGAAGAATCTAAGAAAAAAGCAAAGATTAAATACTACAAGTATCAGAATAGTAAGAATGGTCAAGAGATAAAGCCAATTAAATATATAAGTTGTTCAGAAGATTTTATCCAAGAACAGAATTGTATCATGAAGTGAGATATGAAAGAGATATATATAATACCATATCTTAATACAAAAAAAAAACTAGTAGAGCCTAAATGCTAACAATCCCATGTTCTATAATATTTCTAGAAAGAGCAATTGGAAAAACAATAAATGACAATCAAGCATTTGTATAGAGTTTGCAGGGGCCATTTTAGCAGTCCACTTTCTAAGATGTCAAGATGGATTACATAAATATAAAAAGTTGGAAAGAAACAATTATTAAAGAGAATATTAAAGGAGTATATCAAGATTACTTAATAAAGATATTTTAGTATAATCAAGAATTTGAACAAAAGTTAACCTTCTTTTCAAATGGATTACTAATTAATTATAATGACAATATGAGAATAGGAGTAACATAGATCCAAATAAGTGATACCAAAAAAGAAAGTAGATTTCAAATAGAAGTAAACAGTTGATCCTTATCTATATATACAAAACTAATAACAATAGTTACAATACTCCTGGTAGTTTCAATAGGTAGCTCAATTGAAATTTTTACAGATAGTTAATTCTATATCTCAAAATAAAAAATAATTGAAAAATATAATTCAAAAAGAATATATAAAAGATATCTAAAGAATAAAAACTGGTTATTATAGGTATAAATGGCAGAGCTAATCAAGAAAAAAGATCTAAATTTGAAGCTTATTAAGATCAAGGTATACTCTTAAGATCTCTATAATAATGAAGCAGATGCCTTGGTCAAAAATGCTTTCAAACTTCTGATGATAGAATAGAAAAATCTTACCTTATATAAAATCTCTATAGAAATCAAGTAGTAGAACAAAACTTTAGATGATCCCATAAAACAATTTATCAAGAAGATAAATAACAAGACTATAGTATATTAGTGGACTTATAAAACAGAAAGGAAAAGAAATGAAGTTATTAAATTCAAGAAAAACAAGACTATACATGGAATCTAGTATAAAAGAGAATAAATAGTCATATGTGGAATACATCTTTCAAAGATTCTTAAAGAAAAAGCTTTCTTATCAAGCTAATGAATAATGAGCTACCAATATTAAGTAAATTGATAATAAGAAGGCCAGATCTATACAAGCAAGTAAAATGTATTGTATGTGATCTTTAAGAGGAAAAAACAATTAATCATTGTTAGAATGCCCAGTATATAAGAAATAGATAAAGAAGATATGGAATAAAGGTCTTGAATAAGTTCTAACAAATTTCAGAAAACTCTTACAAGAAAGGAAAAAAAAAGTAGAAAAGAAGAATATTAGATTAATAGTGAATAACAATGAAGAAATGAGTGAAGTAGTCAAGTGAATATCCAGGCTAGTAGAACAGTTCTCAACAACTAGTCAAGATACATTAAGTTTCTTTGCAGAGTTAATAAGAAGCAAACTTATTCTGAGATGGTAGATCTTAAATGCATGATAAAAGAATTGAAAAAAAAACAAGAATATAGATTAAGAAGCTACAAAGTATAACTTGTAATCAGTTTTAAAAGAAGATCTGGAATATAAGATATGAAAGAATGATAGAATGCAAGGAATCCAAAAGGAGGATAAGATAAAAAGATTTCTAACCTTCCAGGTGCTAAAACTATATAATTGAAAAAGAAATCTTCAATACTAGAGAAAGAAAGATTAGAAAACAAAGATCTAAAAGATATCTTATTAAAAGGAGTTAGATTTGGAATGAGATAGTTGAATTTTGAGTATTGTCAAAATTTGAAAGAGTAATCTGCAATAGTGACTTGTAGCAATGATATTAGGAGCTGAAAGAGTTTTTACCTAAACTTTTAATGAAATGATAAATCACTTTTAAAGTTATATTTAGAGTAGTAATTGCAAAGACGAATAAGCTAGATAGTATTTCTTAGCTTTAATGATTTATATTATATTTATAGTTTATAAATATTTAATAAAGCATATATAGCTAGCCTGACAGAGAGTTTAAAAAAAAAATAAATAAATAATTTAATATATATATTCTTTTTATCAATTCTTTGATTATATACAAAAAAAATATTTGCAAGAAGTTTTTTTACTTCTTTGTTAATAAAGTCTTAATACTTTCTATAAAACAATTTGAAGTTTGACTTCAAGAGTTATCTCTACTCTTTTTCTATTGTTTACAAATCTTTTTATTCAAAAGCTAGGTTTCTAGTAATCAATAAAAGTCAAGTAATATCTTTGATACTAAAAACAAGAAAGTTTTCAAAGGAAGAAAAACTAACTATAAAGTACTTGAAGGCCCTTTTAATCTTTAAAACTAGAGATTTATAGAGGTTTTGTTGTAGTTAAAAGGCTTACTTTCTTTCTTTTAAACTGCTCTAACCCTCTTAGAGCTTTTACTTTTATAGTTTTTTGGGAAATTTTGTCTATCTCAATTTGTTTCTAAATTTTTAATAACATGAATTATCATCAAAGTTAATTGATTAACATGAAACAAGTTAGTTTCTAAAATGTAAACAAGCTTCTATTGGTTACACTTACATGTTCTGATAACATCATTGATAATTGAAAAGAATATTCTAAAAATTTTTGCCCTCAAAAAGCTTAAGTCCCTTAATAAAGACTTCTATAATATCAAAAAATTAAGTAATGAGTAATGTAGATTGCAAATTTCTATTTTTTATTTAAATTTTTTAGGTGTTAACAAAGCTTTAATAGAAAATCTGAAATTTAATTGCTTTCCTTAAAATATTCTAATTTGATACTTGCTTAAATAAAGGATCAGTTGGATTGACTTGTTCAATACTGCAGATAATGAAAAAAAAGATTTCTTCTGTGATTCAAGTAAAGCAAGAAGATTATTCCAATTAGATAGATTTTTTTTAATAAGAGGTTGTATGAAAACAAGTTAGTCACATTGTAAAAGTCTGTAAACTATTATAGATTTTGTTTTAATTTCTCAATAAAGACAAGTCATTATAGCATGATTGAGGATTAAAAAAAAATGTAATATAATTTAATACAAATTAGATAATCCAAAAGATTTAAAAATTATATGGATTTATTTTATAAATATATAGATAATAATAATTTACTAAAATTAGAATAAATTTATAGAAATAATTTTACTTGATTTTTGAAAAATTGAATATTTTCTCTTAATATTTAAACAAAAAATTATTAATTTATTAATAATCTAAAGTTTTAAGTAAATTATATTTCTTATAAAATATTATATAACATTGTTAATCTATGCGTTAATAGTGCAGTGGTTAGTACTTCATAGGTAAAATCATAAGATACAAGTTCAATCCTACAGGGAATATGAATATTTATCCATTGGCCTAATCATATATATCTGATATTTTCAAATATAGCTACTGATTAGCAGAAAGGAAACCTGTTAGTCAAGTAGACAGTATATATAAAGATTGTAGTTGAACCAATCTTCAAAGTCAAAGTTAGAACAATTCTAAGTTAGTAATATTACCTCTAAAAAAGGCAATAAAAAGAGCAGATCTAATCGATCGGTAGAGTGTTTCTATAAAAAGACTCAAATATAAGTATTGTATAATATAGAGGTTTCTTTATCCTAACTATTGGAAGGCCTTTGTGAGAGGAAAAACCTGTAGATCACTCTAAAGAACCAAAATACTAGATCCAGGATAATAATGAATCCCTAAAATATTTAGTATATAAAATTTCGCAGATCACTTATTTCCTTTTTAAGGAACAAAATTTATAGCTCTTCACTTCAATAGGAACAAAAATCAAGAAATGTTATAAATCAATGATTTGAATAATGAAGAATAATTGTGAATAGTTTTTTTATAGTTATTAATTTAAAAACTTTAATGTTTCCTAGTAAGTAACATTTGACTTTTGTCCCTGTCTTACTCTTTAAGAACCCATCTTTAGTCCAGGATAAAGAAAATTTAATAGCCTGATAATTAACCTGCTTTTAATAAAATTGTGCTAAGAATAATCAAGAAGGATTGTATAGCTTTTTGATAAAATAGTACTTATATATATAGTATAATCTGTATAAACTAGCTAATATAAATAAATTGCTAGGAATAGTTGATATACAGTTGCTTTCAAAAGTTTGAGTCTACTTAC
>CAJVPT010001739.1:0-20088 GCA_910592055.1 Acaulospora colombiana | reverse complement strand
GATAGTTCGATTTTAATTTCCTAGATAGTTCGTTTAAATGAAATTAAATAATTATATAACAATTTATATGGACTGATAGACTGGTGCATATCTAATTTGAATTATATTGGGTTTGATCTGAATCCTATTTGAATCTGATCGGATTTGATCTGAATCCGATTTGAATCTGATAATTTTGTAAATTTAAAATTCGATTCGATTCGAATCCAATTGGATTAAAAATTTTGAAATTTGATCCGATCTGATTCGTATCCGATTCATGGATCGATCAGATTTGGATCAAAATTGTGAACATTACCTGCTACTATTAAATTAGATAGTCCATTAGAAAGAATAATACTACAGCTTCTGTCTTTGAAGAGATCTATTATAAGTTTCTTAATGAATATAGGAATTCGAATCCGATCTATGACCTTTTCAAGTATGTATAGGAATATTGTGTCATATGCCTTTGCAGTATCTTGAAATAGGATCTATAGTTCTTTTTTCTTTTTCCTAATCTTTTCACTAATGTTGTTTAGCAGATGGATAGGCTCTATTGTACTCTCTCACTGTAGTCTGGCAAAGTTTGATCCTTTTAAGATTTTGTGCAATACATATATAACTAATGATAGGTTTCTAAAGTATTTAGTATATAAAATTTTGCAGGTTACTAATATCTCTTTTTGAGGAATAAAATTCATAGCTCTTTATTTCAATAGGAACAAAAGTCAAGAAATACTATAAATCAATGATTTAGATATTGAAAAACAATTGTGTGTAATTTTTTTATAGTTATTAATTTAAAAATTTTAATCTTTTTAATGAAAGAAATTTGACTTTAGTCATTGCCTTCTCCTTTAGAAACCCATCTTAATATATAACAAGTTTTTTATAAATACTAAAAAAAGAAATATATATTGTTTTACTAATTTTTTTTTACTTCTTTTTTTTAAAAAATTTTAAAAGAAAGAAAAGAGACCTGTAATCTGATTCATAGTCAGAAAAAGGAAGTCAATATCAATTTCACACAGTTAATAGCCAAGTCAATACAGGTTAACAACTTTCTTAACACTACAAGAAACCTAGGAAGCAACTAAGTTTACTTAATAAATCAAGTTACTTCAATCACTCAAAAGCCTAAAAAGATATCAAAGCTTTCCAAGGACAAGACAATCTAAATATATATATACACTCAAAAATATATTTATTCTTCATCTTATTATACAAATATAATCACATAAAAATAAACAAGTAAAACAAGTATACATATAAAAGCAACAAACAAAATACATATATACACATATAACTTATGATCCAAACAAGTTGATTGACATTCTACACAAATACAATAACAACTTGTAAAATTTGGATAGAATTTTTAATATCAACAAATAAATATATCAAAACAACATAACAAGGTTTTTCTATATTACCTAATCAAAAATATAAACGATAACAATCTCAGAAAGGTTTATTTGCAATCTAAAAATAAAATAACTGATAATTATAAATAAGCAATCATATGTCTTATCAATAAATCTAAATCAGCAGCAAATATGAATAGAGCATAACATATATTATTAATAGTCAGTAAATAAGAAGAGGATATAATAAACACTATAATTAATCTCTCAATAGAATATGATGAATACTAACTTTATGAGCTTCACAATAACTACTAAAACAATAAAATAATGAATCCAATAGATCAATAGCCTCATTACTAGAAATATATACTATCCGAGATAGTATTATAGCTAAAATACTAAGAGTAGATGTGACAACCTTCCACAAGAAACAAATCCTAACTCAACATATTACATATCTTTAACAACAAGGCAAAGGGATTAAAAAAGATTTCCTATAATCCTATATTGAAGATAAGCTCATGAAAATTATCAAGAATTCTAAAAGTCAATATAAACCAGAGTGATAACCAATGGAGATCATTGAACAAATAGTAATAAATAAACAATAGACAATAAAGTAACAATAATATATGCACAAGAGATCAAAAAACTAGAATCACAAAAACTCCAAGAAATAGTAAAAAGACAATACATTAGTAAATATAGCTCCTATATTACTAGAAATGAAGACATAGTACCACTAATGAATTCTTATTTCATAAAAAAGAAAAAAACTTATAGATTAGGTACAATGATAGTCAATATTCTAGAAGAAACAGAAAATAAAACTAAGGTATATCTAAGCAACACTCTTAAACTTTCACAAGAAAAAAAAAACCTGTTACAAAATAGGTTTATCAATGAAAATAAGTGATTAGTTTTTTGAATACAAGAGAAAGAAGATGTTATAAGATGTATTGAAGAAGTTAATCAAAAGGAAGACAACTTCACTATTCAAAATATAATATCCTTGATCACTCAAAAAAAACAAAAGACAGAAAGAAACCTAGATAGAAAAGTTTTTTAAAAATCTAAAACCAAAGAAGATACTACCATCTAATATATATGTTTAATAGACATGGATTAGAAAAACAATAAGAACCTTATAAAAGTGTATCTAAAAAGATATGGAGAAGTTCAAAACATTCATATTTATAAAGTGAATACAAAACCATAAGTAAAAGCTTATATCAAATGGCACAAATATCTTAGCCTAAATCCTAAAAAAATTTGGATAACTTCAATTAGTAAAAAAATGTTAAAAGCTATATTTTTCAAGTCTGAGCTTAGCAATAATGAAATCAATCAAATATTAATTGAAAGAAATAACAACTTAACAAGACTTCTAGGTATCAATAAAACCTATACCAGTCTAATAGCCAGAGCATTAAATGGTATACAAGCTAAGGTATACTATATATTCAAAGATCCCTATACACTCAAAAAGCATAACTTTATAGTAGTTTGCTTTAAGACAAAAAAAGAAAGAGACAAGATATATAAACAATATATTTTTTTACAGGGACATTACCTCTCATGGAGTATCAAACACATATCCAAAACAGAAAGAAAGAATTCTAAAGTTGAAAATAGAAATACAATATTTAGGTTCAGAAATATAGAAATAGACAATAAATCAACACCTGACTCATAATCAAATAATAAATCAATAGAGTTATTTCTAATCCAACAAGTTATTATAGGTTCAAAAATTTGAGACAGATCAGATAATGAAGCAATGATAGAATAAGACATAAAAGAAATACTAAAAAAGAATATCCTACAACAGGAAGCAATAAAGAATCAATTAGAAATCAACAAAGCTATAGAAATAGATTTTCTAAAGTCGACACAAGACCCAAAATAAAAAGTACACAAGATCCTTTAATGAATATTCTAATCAACCTAGAAAGACTATATGCTAGAATAGATACTCTAAAGGGATAAACAGGCTTCAGAAGATCAAGACTCAGTAATAAGGAAGAAAACTGCTTCTAAAGGTATACCAGTCCTTTATAGTAATCAAGAGGAGCAATAGTTCATTGGTTCTTTATCAAAAACCATAAATATGGATAACAAACAAACTTTAAAAAGTAGTAACAGAATATAAAATGAGGAAAATATAAATATTATAATATTTTTACAAGAAAAATAGAAAAAATTTTTAATAATAGTAAACATAGACTAATAGAAAAAATTAAAGAAAAGGACAAGATAGATAAAAAGGTAATCAGAATAGATATACACAGTGTTAGAGGAATTACAGATAAAACAAAACAATAAAACCTAGTTAAAGAGATACTAGAACAAGGAATAGATATATTGGATTTATGTGAAATAAAATTGATAGAAGCTAATGTACAATGGACTTTCAATAACCATAAAAACTGCAAACATTTTCATAGTATCAACAAAGATACATCATTCAAGATAGGAGTTAATCTCTTAATCAGAAGAGATTTGGAAAAAAAAATTGCATCAGTAGAGAAAAAAGAAGAATATATTATTGTTATCAATATACTTATAAAAAGAAAAAGATCTGTATTATACAAATCTATATTCCTTTAGACAAACCAAGATGCAAAATGCCTATAATCTATCAGAAGATAGAAAGTTTTTCTCAAAAGCAAGCTTCAGATTATCATAATGATCTAAAATTCTACTATTCAACTTTCTAGATAAATGGGACTTTATAGATTTATAAGTCACATAGAAAGATAAATAAAAAACTTCAACAAGAAAAAATTTAACAAGTAGTAGTAGAATAGACTATATTTGGATCTCTTATAGTCTAACAAGTTATTCACTACTCCAATTTGATAACTAAGATATGTAAGATATTATGGGTAGTGATCACATTATACTTCTAATAACTTTACATGACAAAGATCTTTTTACAAGAAACAGAATTACAAAACCTTCTATGAGTATAAAAAGAAGAATTGATATAAAAGGTATGCCTTCATTACAATGGCAAGCATTTAATAAAAGTGTAAACCATAAATTTAAAACATCACTAGAATCATTGCTACAAGAAGAATTCAATTTAGATAAAAGAGAAGATCAAGTAAACAAACTGTGAGATATCTTCAAGAAATTTTTATGTAAAACAGTCTTTAACAAGCTAGCAACTAAGTAAATATCAAAATCAGAAGAAAAGCATTATAAGCATAATAATCAAATTTATCAATTACAAAAAAGCCCAATAACTTAAAAAACTTTACAATAAAATAGAAACATCAAAAGAAATAAATAAGCTATAAGTTTTTAGCTTAACTATAGAAAAACATAATAATACTCATAATCCAAATTATCAGATTGAGAACTAAAGTATTCAATATAACATCTCTACTATACCATGAAAATCTTTGAAAAAAGATATTCAAGATACTATAGAAGGTCTTAAATCTATATGTCAAAGATTGGAAGTAAAAAAAATAAAAGATATTATTAAAACTGCTTTGAAACAGAAATGTGATAACTTGAGAAACAATCAAAGATATATAGTCAGCCCTCTAACTAATCAAACTAGAAGTAAAATAGTACTAAATAGGATTAAGATCAAACTAGGAGATAATGAATATATTACAACTCAAAAAAATGAAATCGAAAAGGAAATAAGATAGTACTATTGTGAGACCTTCAAAAAAAGAAAAGCTAGCTATGACAGTTTATCTAAACATTGAAAAGAAGAATATAAATCAAGAAAATATGTTCAAATATCTTGATACAATGAATTACTTGAGCCAATCTCACAAGAAGAATTAGATGAAATATTGAGAGCAATTCTCAACAACAAAGCTCCAGGAAAATTTCAAATTAGTTATGAAATGCTGAAAAGGTTAAGCCAAGAAGGAAAAGACTTCTTGAAAAGAATATTAAATAACTTCTTAAAATGGAAAGTCACTTCAAAACACTGGAAATAGAGTCATATATATTCAATAGTAAAATCCAAATTTTGAGACTATGAATTCTCAAATACTAGATCTATTGTCCTATTAAAAGTTACAAGAAAATGTTTTATCAAAAATCTCATTAACAAAATGGAAAATATTTGTAAAAACAATAATATTTTCAAAGAACCGAACTATGCAAAACTACTAGGAAAAAGTATAGCAGAACCAATTCAAATTTTCAATAATATCTGTAAAGACACTAGAAAAAACAAAAAGAAACTATAAATACTTTTTCAAGATACTGCAAAAGCATATGATATAATTAGTTTAGATATGCTAGTAAAAGTAATGGAAAAAATTAAAGCTTCAAAAGATATTATAAAATTTATACTGAGTCTTTTTCAAAATAGAGAATTTTAGATTATACTTAAAAATGATCTCATAGAATCAATAATAGCCAAAGATGGAATTGATCAAGGGGAAATCATCTTACCTCTTCTATGAAAAAAATTTTATGACTATCTTTTATGTAAAATCTAGAATAATACACAAAGAGGATATAAAATATCAGTTACAGGAATCTTGACCTTAAAAAACAGACTACAAGAGAATTAAAATTAAAGTATGCTTTCAAGAATGATACAGCATGGATAGCAAGATCTAAAGAGAACATAGAAAAGATTATGAAGACTGAAACAATATTTTATACAACCAACGACTCTCAAATAAATGGCAACAAATCAGTCTTAGTTATTATTAACAATCTTAACTGCTATCCAAAAGAAATGAAGGCAAGTACTAAAGAAGAAGTAGTTAAAGAGCTTGATAGAATAAAACAAGCTAGATTCTTAGAAATCTGGATAGAAAATAACAAACTGCAATTGAGCATAAAGAATAAGTACTTAAAGAAGTCAACATTATAACAAGAGCCCTTAAACATAAAAAGGTGATAGACAAACAAGCCCTTTATATTTTGAATAGAGTTTTAATACCTATAATAGAATTTAGAATGCAATATAGTATATTGTCCTGGAAAATATATAACACCTTAACAATAATATATAGAAAACTTTTTAAGAATAAGAGTAGTTTATATAGATTAATATTCAATAGTGCAATCCATTATCCAAAGATCCATAACTTGAAAAGTGTTTAAATGTTACAAAGAAAAGTCAAGTAACAGGACTTTACAATAGACTAAATGATCCTGGATCAGTAGAAATCATAACAATTATTAGACTCAAACAAGCATAGATAAAAAAATTGAGAACCATTCAATTTATTAATCTACAAATCTTTAAGTCAAGTCATTTAATATACAAAGATAACTTCTCACTCCAAGTGATCAAAATTGCTAAGGATATAGGAATAGCATTTTATAATTGAAAATGGCAAATATCTTTGAATAAAAAAAGAAAAACATTTGAATTAGAGAATATCTTGCACTATAAGAATACAAAAAAGCCATACTATTATATAGAAACAATTAACTAATATATCTAAATCAGATAATCATTCAGAAAACCAAAAAAATAAGTGATGACAAATGCTTTAGCTCCTATAAGATACAAGCAAAGGATCTATATCAGAATGGTTTCAAATTATTGCCAAAAATCTCCTAGGAAAACAACTAAAGCAGCTTATAAGATTCAAGAAAAAAAATTATATGAAATAGAAATTAGAATATTCAAAAATAAATTCTAATAGAGACAAACAAAAAAAAATTGTGGATAGTGATAGAAAATAAAAGAAATCAAGTAACTTGGAGGAAATTAAGACAAGAAAAAAAAGAAAATATTGTAATAGTAGAACATTTTATCAGTTATAACTTCAACAATAATCAGGAGACCAATATACAAAAATGTCTGGGATATTCAGAAGGCACAATACTAAATAATAATTGTATCATTGAAAAAAAATAGGAAAAATATATATAGTATCATACCTCAATACAAAAAAGTTTATCAGAAGAATATGTGACTTAAAAATTCTCAACCCCAAGTCAGCACTTGAAAAAAAGATCAAAGAAGTGATTTATAGCAACCAAAGTTCTTTAAAAATCTAAAATGATATAGTAAATCATATAAATATCAAAACCTGAGAAGAATCTATTATCAAAGAACATATTAGAGAATGGGCATATCAAGATCACCTAATAGATATACTTCAATGTAACCTTTAATATAAAGAAAAACTAATTTTCTATTCTGATGAATCACTTACTAATCATGGAAAAAAAGATATGAGGATAGGAGCAGCCTGGATTCAAATAAGAAAAGAAGAAAAGGAAACAAGTTCCAAATAGAAATAAACAATTGGCCCTTATCTACAAGAGTAAAATTGATAGCAATTATAACAATACTCTTAATAGTTTTAATTGAAAGCATAGTGGAAATCTTTACAGATAGTTAAGCATATATTTCCAAATAAAAATTCTTAGAAAAAGAAGATTTGAAAAGGACATATAAGAGATGGCTTAAAGAAAAAATTGTTCCCTATGGATACATATAGTAGAGCTAATAAAAAGAAAAATATAGATCTAAAGCTCACAAAAGTCAAAGTATACTCAAATGGCCTTTAAAATAAAGAAGCAAATATCTTAACTAAAAAAGTTCTAAAATTTTCACTGATTGAATAAAAAGATCACACTTCATACAAAATTATAACTAAAATCAAGTGGCAAAAAATAACTCTAGATGATCCAATTAGATAGTTCCTTAAGAATATTAATAATAAGATAACAGTCTATCAGTAGACACAACAAAACAGAACAGAAAAAAAATAGAGTCATCAGATTTCAGAACACCAGGCTCACATATAAAACCTAGTATAAAAAAGGATTAAAATGGATATACGTGAAATATATCTTTTAAACAATCTCAACAAAGAAGTTTTCTTATTAAACTGATCAATAATGAACTATTCACCTTAAATAAGTTGGCTATAAGAAGATAGGATCTATACAAGCAAGTGAAATGCATTACATGTAGTCAACAAGATGAAACTATAGAATACTTGCTAGAATGTTTAGCCTATAAAAATCAACTACAAGAAATATGGAATAAAGAAGTAGATAGAATTATTAGAAACTTTAATGAGCTATTGTAGAAAAAAAAGAGAAAGACTGAAGAAAAAATTTCACATTTATCATTGATGACCATGAAGAAATAGAAGAGTTTAACAAGTGAATTGCTAAAATAATAAAACAGATTTCTGGAACAAGTTAAAATATACAAGTTTCTATACTGTCCTTATAAGAACTAACCTTATTCTAGAAGTGACAGATCTAAAATATCAAGATAAATGTATAGGAAAAATAGCAAGAAAGTAAATAATAAAAATGTAAAAAAGAGTCTGCAATCAAATTTGAAAAGAAGTCTGAAACAAGAGATATTAAAAGGTAATCGAATGGAAATGAATACAAGGAATTTATAAAGAAAATAAGATAAAAAGATCTCCTTGTCTATTAAACCAGAAAAAAATAATCCCAAAGAAAAGAAATCCACTAACCGAAGAAGAAAACCTTGAAGATGAAAGCTTTCAAAATTTTTTAACAAGAAGAGTAGAGTATAGAATTAAATGATTGGATTTTAAACCCTATCAGAATCTCACAGAGTGATCTGCAATAGTGATCTGCAGGTAATAAAGTTAATAGTTGGAAGTGTTTTTACTTGAACTATTAATAAAGCAATAAATCACTCCTGAAGTTATACTTAGAGTTTTAATAATTCTTAAAATAGAGACGAGTGAGTTGGGTAAAAACTTAGCTTTAGTAATATATCTTTAATATAAAGTACTATATATATATATTTAATAAAGTATACATTTTTAGTCTGGTAAAGTGTATAAAAAAAAAATCAAGTTAAATATATGTGCTTTAAAAAAAATCTCTTTCTGTAAATTTTTCAGATTCTTAAAATATTCTTTTTTAGACAATTTATTCAAGGAAAGAGAAATATCTATAATTTAAGATATGAATTCTTGAAATATAAGTATACAATAATCATTTTAATACAAAACAACACTTTATACATAGTTCTAAATTAGTAAATTGTTGAAATAAATATATATATCACAACTTTGACTTTTTTTTCTTTTTTAAGAAGAAGAAAAGAAATTAACATAAACTAATTCACAGTTAGAAAAGGAGAGCCAATATTAGTTTAGTTTTACAGTACTTGCAAATAGGTCAGTGCAAATTGATACCTTTCTTGATACTACAAAGAATCATAAAGAAAGTAAGTTCACTTAATAAATTAAGCAAATCTCAAATCCCTCAAGATCCAGAAGAACATCAAAGCTCTCCAAGATCTAAATAATCTAATGTGCATACCCCACCTACAAATATTAAAATATCTAGTCAAAGTAATATAAATATGTACATGTATATAGACCTGTTATCAAAAACAAGTTTGATAAAGATCTATCACAATAGTACAACAAGAGCAAATAAATTTGATAAGATCCTTGATTAGAACATTATTATAGAATGTAATTAACATAAACAGAATAGTAGAAGTCTATAATGTAACATTAAACACTAGTATAAGTAAGTAAATAACATTAAATAAAGAAGAGATAAACAATATGTATCTAATTAAAACAAAATCAAGACACAAATCAAAATAGAAAATTATTAAAACAAGAAGCAAAATATATAAAATATTTTTTCGCTTTACATGACTTTAGCAATACTAAGTGATTTATTCTCTATTAGTCACCCTTAATATATATAATAAATAAGATAGAAAAGATTCTACATATAATAGATAAATAAGAAAAGGATATTATTAATACTCTAATTTGACTTGCAAGAAAGCAGGATAAACATAATAAGCTATGGGTTATACAATAAATAGTTAGATAGGGACAAGCCACCATTCAAGTGGAAGAAGAAGCACTAGCTCCAGAAACCTGTATGATACTTGATAGTATTATTGCAAATATCTTAAGAGTAGATAAGATAATATTTTAAAATAAATCTTAATACAATATATAATCTACCTCCAATAGTTTGAAAAAGGAAAAGAAAAAGATTTGCTTCAGCTATATATCAAAAATAAACTTCTTTAAATAATTAAAAAAGAAAAAGATATATCAAAAGATATAGAAACCCTTTTCATAGAGATTATTATTTAGGTAGAAAATAATTCAACAGTATCTTAATTTCCTTCTCATATATTATCTGAGGATACTTATTACCTAGTGGGAACCTTTATTTTCAGGATATACTTAATTCTAACCTTTTTTTAATAGTAATTTTTTATTTACCTATAATATTGGAACAACTTATGATAAACTTCAGGTTCTTATGTAATCTAATAAAAATTAAATTAAATCATATTGCTTCAGTATGACACCTTCCAGTAATTATATCTAGTTAAAAGAACTTTACTGATGAATATCTTCCATTATCCAAAAGTCAAATTCCTTAACAATCTCTTTATCTTATAATGGTGGGAGAGTTTCAAGAGTGATGGGAATTCTTATATCCTTCTATAACTTCTGAGGAAATACATTCTCAACTATAATTAAAGAGTTAAAACTTAATATGGACTAGAAACTATTTAGTTTTATTGCCTGACTGGAATAAGAAAAAAACCTTAGTCTTGAACTTTGCCTAACTGAAATAATAAGAAAAAAAGATCTCAGCTTAAATAACTAGTAGTTTTTTATCACCTGGGGACTTGTTGTTTGTATTTTATTGGCCTTATAGAACTTGATCTGTAGATTGACCCAATTGAAGGAGCAAAAAAGAAATAGGGTGTCCATTAACTTTTTCTATTATCAATGATATTATTAGAATATATAAGATGACTAGTAGGTACTTGTTTATATCTAGCTACTAATGTATTTCATATTTATTAATCATATTTTGCAATGAATTATATTACTTAAAATTCAAGGTCAAATCAAAGTAGCCAAAATTTTTCAAAAATTCAAAAAAATTTTGAGTAATTATAAAAGGGAAAATATAATGAGTAGACACCTTGAAAATATAGCTTAATGTTTACCATCTCTTACTATTAAAAATCTCTATAAACATGCTTTAATATGAAAGACTTCAAATACTATATTATTAGTTCTTCTTTCTTGCAGAACTTTCTTGCCATAGATAGAAAAAGTATTTCTTGACTTTTCTAGATTACAAAAAGCCAAGTTTTTATTTGAAGATAAATATAGATAAAAAAAAAGTTTTAAGAGTATCTCTTAAAATAATACTTCAAGTTGATTTCGGGATAGTGTTAAGACTTTATTAGTAAAGAAATAAAAATTTTCTTGTGAAATCTTTTTTATATATTGAAAAAGGATTAGTAGAAAAAGTTATATATTATTTACAAATTACTACTATAGATTTTAATTGTCTAAATAATATATATTTTGTTTTTCTTATATTTTAACAATTTTTATCTTAAAAAAATTACTGACTAATCTTTAAAATTAAATATATTAAAAGTAAAAATATATAATTTATTATTAAATTTTGAAAATAAAAAATATTCAGAAAATTATTTATTGTTAATTTGTCAATACTATTTCTAGATTAAGTTTATAAATAAATATTAAAAATATTATTAAATGAAAATTGGATTTTGCTTTTCATAAATTAATTATTTTTTAAAAATATAAATTTATAAATCATTTTATTTTCAAAAAACTATTTTTTTTTTTTTTATAGTCATACTGACTGGGTTTTATTGATCAGTTATTAAGAAGTTATACAGAGTTATTTTACAAGAGCAATTTTTATATCTAATCTATACTATTCTAATTCATTCAAATCACTCTTAGATTTTTATCCAATATGGATACCATCTTGTCAGCCACTCTGCTATGCTTGGACACTTTTGATGTTTCAAGAATTCACTAGAGGACTTCTTTTTTTATATTCAGGAAGCTATTTTTGGAATTGTTTGATTCATGTGATCTGTTATACCTTGTGGGATATGTGTTCCATAATTGACATCTTTTTACCATACTTAGTTCTCAGAAAATTGGTTATTCATTGATATTCTTCAGTTACCATGTGGTCCCATAAAGTCTCCTGGTGATCATTGATGATCCAAATTGACAATCGTAATCTTTCAGTAACCATTTTTAACCACTCTTCAAATATGGTTTTTCCAGGGGTATCTCTTGATTACTTCATAGTGAATTGCTTCTTCCATTGGATTGGTTACCTTGGTGATTGTTTTCAAATTTTTTCTCCTAGGGTCTACTCCTGTATTACTCTATTGTGACTATTCAACTTCATCACTCCTCATTGGTGACCCGCAAGATCCAGTCTCTAGTAATCATTGGTGAAAGCAATCAAAGATCTTTCAATATATGTCTGGTCCTTACATTTGTAGCTGGTGTATATGATTGAAGTCTTCCAGATCTTCCATGAGATTAGAGTTTTTGAAAAGAGATAGATTCCATATGAGGCTGATAGGTTTCTGAGTTTTATCATTGTCTTTCTTGGTGTTCTTGGTGTCTGTGCATATTCCAAGTGACAGAATGTCATTGTTTGTTTCCTAGTATTAAAACCGACCAGGACCTGTGTGACCTGATTTATGGCACCATAATTAGACAGTGGGTTTCTATAGGTTGTTTTATATTCAAGCATGCATGTGGCTAATTAGCACACATTCTTGTACTATATAACCTATAATGCAAATATTGTTCTGAAGTGGGATTGAACTAGTAACTTGTGAATGGTAACCAGGGAGCACACCTACTGCATTATTGATCCACAGGTCTCAAAAAACTATTTTAATAATATATCAATAATATTTTTTCTATAATAAATAATAAAAAACTTAAAAAAAATCTTTTATTATAAAGAAATGATAAATAATTAAAAATAAAATATAATAATTTAGCTAATTTAAATAAAAACAAAAATCTGATCAAAAACAAATTTTATAAAATTATAATATAAAAAGTTTTAAAAAATTTTTGATTGATACAATTAATTACAAATAAAAAATCATAAAATAAAATTTTTAAGAAAAAATTAAATTATTATATTTGAATTATAATGTTATTATTTTTATAAAAATAATAAATCCTAAAAGAAAGATTTATATTATTTTATAAAAATTTCTATTAGTTTTAATAAAATTATTACCAATTTTGAAAATTTTGTTAAAATTTTTTGTTTTTTTTTTAAAAACTGATAAAAATATACTGTATAAGACAATTGCATCATATATAAACTAAATTTTATACTGACTTACTTGTCAATAGCTTTCAATTTTTAAAAGAGCTTCAGTTTCTAAATATAACGTTGAAAACAATATTTTGTTTTGTAATAAATTTTAAATAAATATTATATTAATTTATATATCATTGCTAACAAGTTGTCTACTTATTATTCTTCAAGAAACTGATTTCAAATAACTATAAAAAAAAAAAGGATATACAGTATCTAAAAATATATAAATAAGCTTATATAAAACAATAATATAATAAATAAAATAAAAGTACATCATATCTTTTAAAGAATCTTTACTAAAAATCTTTTTTTATTAAAAGTTAACTTTTTTGATATATTTGTTTTTCTTGACTATCTAAGAAACTTATCTATCTATATTATTGATTATTTTCTTATAACTATCAAAGATACTTATCATCTATTCAAATTTAGTATCCTACTTAACACTTTCTTTTTTTTATTATTGATTTAATTATTCACTTGCACAAATCAATAATTTATAATAAACTTTAGATTCCTATATAGTTTTTTAGTTATATTATGTAACTTTTAATATTTTTTAACAGCTATATATAATTAAAGAAATTTTATTGATTATTATCTTTTATTATTCAAAAAGTTAGATTTTCTAACAATCTTTTTGTTTTGTAATAATAAGAGGATTATAATAAATAATAGAATTCTCATTGATATGATATAATTATATAATATCTAAAAAATTCATTTTCAATTCTAGAAAAAGATAATAATTCACAATCTTCTATTTTTTGATCTTACAATCTGATAAAAATAAGAAAATAATCTTTTTCATATATTTTGTTTGATAAAAAAATTATAAAAAAATGTAGACACTTTAAGAAAGTAAAGGATAGATATGTGTTGAAGATATAAAATATGCCTTTTACTATTTAGAGAATTTCTATTTTCATGTTATTTTCAATTCTGAAAGATAGCATATATTAGTTGGATTTTTTACTTTCTAGAATTTTTTTGTCTTTAGTAAAAAAAATATGTATTTGAGTTTATTCAAGCTTCTAAAGATTTAAGTTTTTGTTTAAAAGAGTTTGTAAACAAGTAAAAAAAGATAATAGTAACTTTTGAAAACAAATTTCAAATTGGTTTAAGAAAAATGTAAAAACTTTAGTAGTTAAAAAGTATAAAAACTTCTTGTAAATGTCTTTTTATATGGAATTAGAAAGTTAATAAAAAAGTTATTTTTTTTTTAAAAAAAAAAAAAATTTGTAATTATGCTATAAACATTTTTATAATATAATCAATAGATTTTTAATAAATATTATATTATTGAGTTTTGAAATAAAGATAGTAATAATAAAGATAGAATTGATCTTATAATTAAAAAATAAAATAAGAATTAGAAAAATTGATTTGTTGTAATTTTTTATAACTCTTTTTTTTCAATACAAATTAGACATATATCTATCTTTTTTTTAAAAAAAAGATTTTGTATTTTTAATTTAAAATAAATATTTTTTTTTTATTTTTTTCAAATAATAAATAAAAGTGAAATTAAAACTGATAAAAATATTTTTAGAAGAAAATGAAAATCTTTTATATTAACATATAACAATAGATAATTTAGAATTTTATAATAGAAAATTAAAAATAAGTTCAAAGAATTGTTTAGTAATAGTAAATTTGAAAGAAGAAATTGGTCTTTGACAATTTATAAAAAGAAAAATTAATTATTGACTTATTTTAAAGAGGTACTGAATTGTGTAATATTAAAATGAAAACCAAGATTTGTTAACTTAGATTTCTATATAAACTAACTACTAAAGATGAGAGACTGGATTATATTTTGTTGAAAATGATAAAGAACAAGGATGAAAACAAATTAATGTATAAATACTTTTTCTTAAGTTTAAAGAAGGGATTATGTAATAAAAATGGTTTAATCGTTGAATTAAAGAAGAGAAAGTTTAAAATTTATATCAATGATTAGTTTCGCTCAAAATTCGCGAAACGATTTGATCGTCTGGCACGTGACACGACAATTCAAAATTCCGCGATACATTAAATAAGCATACCGCGTAAATCGAGATGTAGCACGATATAATTAGATACCCGAAAATCACAGGTTCTAACTCCTTAAAGAATTACCCAAATATGATTTTTTCGGCCCCCATTTTTTAATAATGCGTATATACTGTAAATGCAAATTTTAGGATCACAATTATAGGGTCCGAAAAATTCCTGTCCACCTTCACCTATTTTTTTAATAAAAGTCCTAACAGTTTCACGGTTTAAAATAATAATAATATTTTCTCGAATAAGCAATTTTTCTTTAAATTTTTAATTTGCAATTCAAATTACAATACTATTATTCTATATATTCATTTATTTGTACAATTGTATATTTATACGCTATAAATGAATTTATAAATACAATGATTTATGCACGCAAAGATTTCTTAATTTCCTAATTTATCTAGAATAGTACAAGACTTGCTTTTGTTTTTTCTTTTGTTGCTTCCTTTTTTTTCCATCATTTTCCGTATCAGCATTATCCCCGTCAGCATCCGAATCATTGCGATGATTAGATGTTAAAGAAGAGAACGCTCCGCCGTGGCCCCATGCGGATTCACTGTTAACCACACGTGTCGACGATGATGTGGATGAGAGACCTGGAAAATCGTTATTATTCTCAAGTTTCACTGGCTTGCCTTTAATAAAAATAGTCTTCGTGGACATGGATGACGACGAATCACCAACTGAACTTGATGCCCGAGGAGATTCAGTAAATTGTGATAAATCCTTCCATGCATTGGTAGCGGGAGAAGCAGGTGAATTAGAGTTTGTTTTAGTCGAAGACTTTAGAGCGGCAGCCGCAACTTTGTCATAAACATGAGCACCACTAGGTCGAGTTCCACCGGCTCGTGTGCTTGACGATTTAATTACCAAAACACGTGGGGTTGATTTGTTCTGAACTGGAGGCTTGTGAACACTACTGGAACCTTCCGAAGGCTCTAAGGCAGGAAAACTCTCCTATAAATAATAAAAGAATGATTAATTTTATGGTATACAATGATCCACCATGTTATACATACTAACCATGGCCTTATAATCATTCCAAGCGCTTAACAACTCTCTTTTCTTAGTTTCATCTTCCAGTAATTCGACAAGCCCTGAAACTACTTTCCCCAAATTTTTGCCAAACAGTAACGAAAGAGATGCAATATATTTTTTCGCATCAATAGTTTCTTCTTTATATAAATTTAACAATGAATGGTACTCGTTGATTTTTGAATCATTGTTAGATAAGTACGAACGAACGCGATCTAAATACCGACTGCAATCAAAATATTAAATTAAATTTTGTTACCAAACCCACAATAATGATTTTAACAAACCAAATAATACCTTTTATTATTTACTGTATTTGCTTTTAGTTTTTGACTATAATTTAGGGAATTACCAACAACAGACAAAGCAGGAAATGCTTCATCCCTAACAGGAAGTCTTCCACTGGAAGAGGCACTACTGCTACTGGCTTCTACCATCAGTTTTTGCATAGGATCTTTTCCTTTTTCTCGTTTTTTCACATCTCCAGTCTGTGATTGTGACGATATGTTATGTCTAGTTGGCGTTGAAGAACGGTCAAATCTTGTTCTTTCAGGATTACTTCCTACCACTGCCTCCATCGAGGCTCTCAGGGTTGGAAATTCTTCTATTCGAACACGAGAACTCTGTTCTCGTATAACATTAGTTGGTTGTGGTGAACTATCCGATGATCCAGCGTTCTCCTCGGGTGATAAACCACCAAACCCAGGTGGAGGTCTTACTCTCCTACTAACAACGTACCCGCTATCATTTGTGGACGATTCTCCTATCTGGGTTTGCCTTCCAGAGTCAATTGAAGGGCTTACAACATCTCCTCCACCGCCATCCTATTGTTGTAGCAAATAGATAAGCTAGAGTTTTATAAACACAATATCACCAACTAGTATATGCAAAACATTCAACCTGTCTTTCCGGACTCCTCCGATGGCTTCTCGGTCTTGTATGTGAGTCTACATAAGAAAAATTAATTTCAATCCTCCTTTCGTCCGATCCGTGAACTTCTACCTAAAAAGTTATTTTTATTAGTATCATGCTCACGAATATTTATTTATTTCAAAGTTGTAACATACTTCATGTGCTTTCAAATCAATACTAGTCCTAAAAACAATGAATTTCTTCTCCAAACATTCTTCATGCAAACATAAATAGTGTTCTTTTTTGAAATGTTGTTGCTATAAAAATAAAAATAAAATAAAATAATTGTAATTAATATAATATGACGAGCGATTTTTAATTAAGACGAACATAATAATGATATTTCAAAGTTAACAGTTACCAATCTATTATAGTCAATGTAATATCGGTGTCTTATTCCATTCGATTCACAAATATGGCATAGTACATGTAAATCTCGGCAATGATTATAAAGCTCATCTTCTCCGTAAAAATATGCATCGCAAAATTTGCAGATCGGATGCCCTTTGAATCCTTGTTTGTCGCCTTTTTCAAAGTGATCATCAAGTTCATGCTGAGTGAACAAAGTATGCTGATGGACAAAAACTTTTTTATGCTTGATACAAACGTCACTAAAAATTTCAAGAACCATGAATAAACGGATTCATTTTGTATGACCTGTGAAGGATAAAACTCACCAAAGCCACCTCTTGTGTTCTCTTTTCACATGTCGTTTCAAATCAAACCATCCATTAAAACGTTCTTCACAATTAATTTCGGGACAATTGAAAGACAATAAGATGCCAATATCTTCGTATATTTCCAGATCCTCGCAGAACACGTTCAATTTCTTGTCAATATAAGGAATATCTGCATCCTTGTAGTCTTGAAAGGGCTTTTCAGGATCGCGAGTGAAAATAACCTTTTCTTGTTCAGTCTGTAGGCATAAAAAGGATTAATAATCTTTTCTAACCGTATGAAAGCTCTCTTATTATATACCTTGCAGTATACACAATTTCTTTTCTTGTACAAGGCTCGTAATTTCAAAGAGCATAGATGACAAGTCCGGTGATTACAGGAAGAAACGGCATAGCAAGTAATCGGCTCGTCGCAAATGAAGCAGTTTTCGCTATTGTCTTTGGGAGAAGGATTATCGAGGGCATCCTCAAAGTTAACTGTGTGACGTGTGCTGTTTTGGGTTGATAAGGTGTTAAGTCGTTGATCTCTTCGACTTGTTTTATGATTTCCATTTTGACCACCACGGTTGCTGCGAAAACCCCCGCGAGCTTGTTCCTGAACTATTTGGTTTGACATTGTTGAAATTTAATGTAAAGCTTGAAAATCTAAATTTGAAAGAATTGAATAGTAGAAATGAGAATTGTATATGGAAAATCGCAAAAAAACATTTCATCTTTACTACGGTATGTTTGACAAGTGCATGATAGTCACGACAAATAACATGTTCGTAATACACATATATTTTATTTTAAGTAACAATAACAGTGTCTTTATTGAGATTTTATTTCACATGACATACTTATCGTTGTATAGAAGGATATTCAATCATATTTTGCTTTTGTGATTATCAATGCTGCGCATTAACAAAAATAAAAATGGAATGCAAAAAAGATAGAAAACAAATTGTTAGAAATTGATTCGTAACCTCTCTGACCAAAAGTAAAGAATAGTTTCCAAAAACTCAAAGAGACCTGGCATGATTTTGAGTCAAAAATTATCAAGAATACTTACAAATATCTTAAAAAGAAAAGGATCTACTCTATTTTTAATATAAAGAAAAAACAAAGCTTGAATCAGCAATTTCAAAAGAAGACTTCAAAGCCTACAGAAAAGTTAACAAGATCCACTTTCTTTTAAAGAAAATATAAGTTAACTGAAATACAAGAATTCTAATAGATATAAAAAAGATTATTCAGAAATTAAGAAGATTTGATAAATTTATCAAAGAAGAAATAGTTTCTCCCTGGTTATAAAAAGAAATTTCAAAGCTGTTATCAAAGATCACTGAAATAGAACATAGCCTCAGAATGGTATACAAGAAGAAAGAAAGTTTTTACATCAGAAATCAAATTAAAGAAGCCTTAGAAAACAGGTATGAAAATCTCAAGTTCAATTAAAAATAGATACTAAACTCAATCTTGAACTACAAAAGACTAAGAATTATGCTAAATCAAGTGTTAACCAAGAATCAAGAGGGAATAGAATATATAACTACTGATTCACAAACTATTAAAAGCAAGGTTAAGGATTATTATAAAAAAACTTTTAAATAAAGAAATGTTAACTTTGAAAGTTTTAATTTTCTTTAAAAAAAAGAATATCAATCTAAAGAGTGGATCAACTCAACATGGTATTCATCACTAATAGAGAAAATCAAAATAAAGGTGCTTTAAGCTATTTTGCAACACCTTTCAAACAATAAGGTAGCTGGTTTCATATATATCAATTATGAAATACTTAAGTACTTATGTATTGTGATAAAAATAGCATCTACTACTATTGGAAAAAACTCTTTCCACTGATCCTTTGAGCACACACAAAAAAGATATTCGCAAGAAGTTTTATACTTCTTTGCTAATAAAGTCTTTACACTTTCATTAAAACAACT
>CAJVPT010001738.1:0-20089 GCA_910592055.1 Acaulospora colombiana | reverse complement strand
ATAACGATATAGGAGATTCGACAGGAAGGGCACTGGCTGAGGCTCTATGCAAGAATACCACCCTGACCAATTTGAATATTCGTGGTAACAATATAGGAGATTCGGCACTCAGGGCACTGGCTGAGGCTCTATGCAAGAATACCACCCTGACTGTTTTAGATGTTAGTGGAAATAATATAGGAAATTCGGCAAGACAAGCAATCGCTGAAGCTAAACGTCAAAATCTAAACGTTAAGGTTATCATCCGATTTTTTTTAAAATAAATCAAAGTAAATGTACACGAAAAGAAATTTGTGTAAATCAAATTAGTAGAGAATTTATTTAAGTACGTCCACCATGTTTTCTTCCTTAATCACGTTTAAGCCTAACCTTAAACTATATAGAACTCAAGAAACTATTTCGATGCATTTCATATTGGTAACATAGAATAAATCTGTGAACAAGCAAAACCAATTAAAATTTTATGAATAAACACATTTTGAATCTTAATTTCTGTTTATTATAAGTATGATTTTATATATTATGACTGACCAAAGGCTTTCTATCTAATTTACGAGCGAAAAGAGTCACCTTTTCTACACATTCAGACTATCTGTTCACATTTCTAAATCTTCTTCATGTTTTGTAAGCGTACACTATGATATTAATTTTACTTCTCTCCGATTACTGTATTCGCGCGCGCAGACTTTAAGTCATGTTTCATTAGCTAATTGCTTAAATCGCGATGCGATTTTCTAACATGCATGAGAATTTTTAAAATATAAAATATAAATAAGAATCGTAATTTTATTTTTAAAAACATTTAAATGCTTAAAGAATATAAGATGATTTTATTTTTGAATGCAAATTAATAATAAAAACGAAACATGTGACTTTAAATAATAACTATAGGTTTTAAAAGTTAAGCGAGCCTTGATGTTTTAATTGTCGAATATTGAAATTTACAAAGTACATACTGTGCAATAATTATACATCCAGATTTTCATTGCGAAACCAAATTTGTTTAATATAAAATTAAATTTCTACAGTAAATAAATAAAATTTTATGCGTAACTCTTAATTCAATAAATTTTCAAGGGTTTTCATATCTGATATTACTAAATATCGATACGTATTAAAAAATTTCTTAGCAAGCTTTAATTTTACGTTTATTCAATGCAGGTTCCAACAAACAAATAAATTCAAGGGCATAGCAAAATAAAAATTTTATATCATTTTCAAACGTGTTTTTTTTTTTTTTTTTTGATGAATGTTAATTTTTACAAACGCTTAATGTGACGATCGGTAGGTAAATCATGATTGAAGTTGTGACGGTTTGATGACGTTTTTATTAAGTTTCAGTGTTTTACATTATTTCCAAGTTCGAATATGGTCAAATATTTTTAACCTGGTAATTTATTTTATGTCGTTTTTTTTTTTAAACTTTATATATTCAATCCGTTAAATTACAACAATATGCAATTTCGCGTAACCATGTATATTTATCTTATTATGACCGCGATTTCTTTTTTTCAAATCAACTTGTTCAACTCATCTTTATCATTTATAGTCGTTAGTTAAATATCAGCGCACTAAAAACAAGAGTAAGCCGTAAAAAACTTACCGGTGACCTGCGTAATTCTCGCTTCCGCCATTTTCGTGGATGCAAGCTTTACTGAATCTTTCACATTAAATATCTCGGCTGCTTCTTTGGCAGCTTGATTATTACTTATCTACGTAGTATAAGATATTTCAATAAAACTAATAATATATACGAAAATCAGGTAATAACCAATGAAAAAAAGCTACCGCAGTGCCCAAGGTCACAATGGATCTGTACAGGACCTCCGAATCAGTTTCAGAACTCAATTCCTATATTAATAATTACATAGCCTCTTAGAAAAAATCAAATAATTAATCAGAAGTAAATTGTTTAGCTTCGATTAGCGTAGAGTACCTCGGCCAAAGTTGCAATAATTTGAAGGGTCGCATCCTCATCAGGGTTCGTTCGAAACTCAACAGAAAAGCTTTGATTATAATCAAAATAAAATCGTTAAGGTACGTTGCATTAAATCATATTAAATCATTTTTTATAAATTGATAAAAAAAAAACCATACTTAAGGAACACCGTCACCAGAGCTATACGAAGGTTTTTATTCGTGGTCCTACCCAATATTGGTGAGATCAATTCAATAATCTATATGCAAAAAAAAATGTCAATTTCGAAATTTCATAAACTTAGCATAAGAAATTATACAAACCGTTTGAGCCTTGCGTCTTAAGACTTCCTTTCCTTCTTTGTTATCGAATAAATTTGCTAGCGCACGCAAACCCAGCATCGTATTGGTTTCTTGTTCTTTGGTAGGAGAGTTACCCTCATCCCAAGACCTTATATCAGCAGAATCAATCAGAAGACTGACAATACTTCCATCAATATCGTCATATTGTGCAGGAATCGGTGAATATAAAATGAGAAGTCGCAATAAGTCAATACCTATTTAAAAGTTTAAAGTCAAGTAGATGTAGGAAAGAAAACTCATTGAAAGGGGTTTGAATATTAATTACCAGGAAAGCGATTAGCAGAAGGCCATTGACTGACTATCTTGTGAATTACAGCAAACTCCGATTGACGATCTGCGGTCGAACTTGACTTGAAAGTTGGATTTTGCAAAAATTTAATTAAATCTTCCAAGGCGGTCAACTCTTTGGTTGATAAGACACTGTCATTAGTAGAATCGCTGTCTTGCAAATCCTGATTGAGTTGATTTATTTTCTTTAAAATAGCTTGATAATTTGCTTGACGGAAAGTAAGATAAGTTCGCTTATTTTTGAAATATTAAATAAATAAATATGGATAAAATGTAAAAGTGGAAATTAATTGACGGTGATTCTATCGCACCTGCGGAATAACTCTAGTAGGCTCCGAAGTGTTTGGTGACAGAGCAGGCCGCGTCCAAGGGTCAATACCGGTCGCAAAAGTATTCTGACTCTAATTAAAATTAGGAACTAACACAATGTATTTAATGCGAACATAACTTCGTAAACTTAATTGAACTCACGGGAACTGTTGAAGATGGTGACGATGAGTAGCTAGGATTTCTCGTGGAACCTCCTGGAACATATCTAGAAGGTCCTATAAGAACATAAGAATCAGAAGGATCGCCGATAAACGCATGTAAAGTCAGCGAGAAGGTTACCAGTGAGTGGATCATAAAATTGTGACCCAGAACCCAAGGAAACGCCCTTTGTATTCTTTACAATAAAATCAGCAACCTGATCCAAATAACCTTGTGGAAGCTCATTAGCCTGTATAAATTCCTGGGCCGCTTTATATGGATTATCTTGGGAGGAAAAAAATTTTATAAGACATTAAAATATCGGTTAATTATATGCCTAAGAAAGTTTAATTAATTTACCAGCAACATTATATGGCAATTTCAAGGGTGGGACCCCTTCTCCAATATCTACGTCAAACAAATAATCGTATTCTCTTCCATTATATAATTGTTTTCTCCCTTGACCAACAGCATCGACTACGTCCCCAATTTTGTGCCACTTATTATCTTTTTGACTCCACTTTAACGTGATTGTTAAAATGTATCAAGTCAGGAATATAATATTAACAAGTTTATACACTTGTAAAAACATGTAGTTCGTTTACCTGGTGCGCTTCAACTGCGTCACGAACACGAACCATAATCACTTGACCTTCGCTCTTGCCTTTTCATTATATAAATCGGTTATTTATTTATCTATTTATTACAACTTGTAATTATAAGACAAAAAAAAATCCACGATTACCTGGAGCATTCAATGCTTCCGGTCCTGGAAGTTCGTCCTTTTTCAAATCCCCAATTTGATTACTGTGATAAGTAAATAAATTCATTGTAAGCATCTTCCTTTTCACCAAATCTAAATATCGACTACATACGCTGGAATTGCGTGATTAGACACTTGAGTTTCAAATTCCTAATTGCGCAAAGAAAGATCTCGAAATAAAATAAAATAATATGCAAAATAATTCGAAGGCAAAAATTTAAAAGATATACCTTCAAGGTGGTTGGTTCTGAAACACGCGCTGAATCCCTCGTGAAAACGCGAATTACTCCATCGCTTGCACCACTTACAATATCCCCATTTGGCATTGCGCTAACGCACCACACCGATGTTGCGGGATGCAGGATTGTTTGTATACATTCTCCGGCTTATGACATAATAATTCCCTTAATACTTTATATGCGAGGCATTGGTAGATCAGATAATAGCTAAATATGTACCATTCCAAATTCTCACGGATCGATCTTCGCCACTCGATATGATCTCGCCGGTGGGCAAAACGCTAATGGAATACACAAATGATGTATGGCCGTTTAACTCTCTAACGCACTGTCCCAAAAAAGACCATATGCGAATTGTGCTAATTGATTATTAGCATGAAAAAAACTTGTTAAATAAGATCGTACTTATGAAGTCTTTTTAAGAAAAAGAAGTCAATTAAAATCACCTATCATTCCCGCAAGATGCAAATCCTGTGTCTGGGAGTAAAGCCAAAGCTCTTACACAATCGGTATGTCCATTCATGGTTTGAATGCGTTTTCCCTTTTGCCATTTTATAATAGACTTGTCGGCTGACCCTAGTTAAATAATGCCTTAGCCGGATATTTTGAAGTCTTCAAGTTGCTCACTCTTAACAAACTTCCATTTATTACTTGCCAGTCAATATAAAGTCGTCATCAACGGCTAATACAGCCCACACTGCGAGCGAATGTCCCTCCAAAGTATAAGATACTTCCAAATTTTTCCATATTTTTGCCGTTCTATATTACATTATAACAAAATGCGTATAAACTTTCGATCCCGAGTTGAGAGTTTTTTTACGAAACGTACTTATCCCAAGACCCGGAGACGATATAACCGGATGGTGTAACGTCTAAAGCGCAAATATTGTCCTTGTGTCCAAACAGTGTGTAGACGGGATCCTGAGATTTATCAATGTCATAAACATTAATGACTTTATCACTACTACCACTAACTATAAGGCCTAATTGCATTAGGAAAAAAAAAAAAAAAGAGTAAGCAAATCAAATTTTAAGTCAAGGGCTTCATAATGTCTTTATTTACCGTTAGGATGCTCGGCAGTTGGGCGCAAGTAGGCAACAGAATTCACAAAATGAGTGTGGCCTAAAAAAAGTTTATCTTCACCAAACGTATTCGACGATATTCTGGACCACAGGCGCACCGTTTTATCTCGAGAAGAGGATATAATGAGATCTTCGGTCGGACCGCGCACAGCCTTAACCTATAAAGAAACAAATGACGGAGCGAGGTGCCAGAATTAGATCTTTTACGCACACAATTTTCGAAATTAACTCGCTTGAGGGCATGATCATCGCTTAGAGTCATGAAAATTGTTGTGATCCAGGTTCGACCTTGTTTGAAAATGTATGTCAACACTCACGTCCAATTCGTGACCAGCCAAAGTAGCGGACAATTGAAAATATGACATTTCGTTTCGAACACTTTAATAAAAGAAAATTTCTTTGAATTTCACTTTTTTGATCTGGTACCACTGTAATTCACATGACTTAAGATCACAAAAAAATTTTTTAAATCGAAATTTTTTTTTCTGCCATCCGCTGGAATATTGGTAAGGTGAGAATGAATTTCAATTCAATTCAAGTCCATCAAAATTTTAATTAATCTCACTTTACCAAATAATTTAAAAGCACGCAATGGCGCAACGACTGACCTACAGACGTCGGCTAAGTTACAATACAAAATCGAATAGAGTTAAAGTGGTTAAGACTCCTGGTGTGTTTTGGTAATCCTTCCTTGCAATGAAGCGTGCAGCTCCTAATTGACTTTATTCATTTAAGGTGGTAAGCTTACTTGGCAATACGAAAAGAAACCCGCTAGAGGCCCTCGTTGTGGTGACTGTGGAACCAGACTT
Source organism: Acaulospora colombiana (assembly GCA_910592055.1). Taxonomy (NCBI): domain Eukaryota; kingdom Fungi; phylum Glomeromycota; class Glomeromycetes; order Diversisporales; family Acaulosporaceae; genus Acaulospora; species Acaulospora colombiana. The sequence continues at coordinate 14,159 of CAJVPT010001738.1, read as the reverse complement.
CCCGGGGTATAATTTACAGTTTAAGGAACTGATCAAGTGCTCGGCAGAAATGGTAGAAATTGTAACTTTTTTTTGTTTTTCAAAAGATCCCGGCTCTTCGACCACGTCAATATGCCCAAATCTCAAAACGCCAAAAGTCAGTACAGCGAGCATACGGTGGCAGTCGATGCGCTAAATGCGTGAGAGATCGGTACGTTCGTCGCGTTGACATCATGAATCTATGAACTCATCTTGCATTTTAAGTGACCATCCATCCCCTTATTACTTGATAAAACAGTATCGTCAGGGCTTTCCTGATTGAAGAAGAGAAGATTGCCAAAAGGGTTATTAAAGCACAAAGCAAACCTCCAACCAAAAAACAGTAACTTTCGTGCAACATGTTGGCGAATTTCAATCGCATCGTTTCTTTTGTACTCGTTATTCTAACCCTGTTGATGTCAATGACATGTCCGTTTGTAACAATGCACTCATTTCAACAATAAAACTTATTAAAATTATTAGAAGCGGTTTAACTTCTCAAAAAAAAAAAAAAAAAATTCGACCGATCTCTCAAAATTTTTATTTTCGACAGCTTTATGTCCAATTACATTATTACTTTTTAATGAAATAACTAATTTTTCGTTATTTTATAACCAATTCCAAGCTAATTGATAGTGTTAATTTTAAAAAATAGTTATATGTCTAATGATTTTGTTTATATCATGCCATCATGGCATGTCTTTATTGAGAGACTTTAAATAAATATAAACTTGACCTATAGTGACCTTAAAAATCAAGAAGCATCTTTCCTACCTATGGCAAGAAAGTTCTGAAAAGAAGAAGAACTAATGTGCCACTATCTCACATTGTAGAAAAACTCTATAGAAGTATTTGTGTGATGAAAGACAACTTTCCCACTCTCTTGTCACTTGTTAACTTGTGATTGAATATTATTTGTTAAAGAATTTCATTACTTAAAAAAATATTAGAATTTCATTAAATTAGTTTGGATTAAGTCTAAACTAAAATATTCTAAATTAAATTTAAAAAATAATATTAAAAATAATATTTTACTTAATAAATTAATATTTATCAAAATCATTATTAGCAATTTGTTATTATATCGTTAAATAAAAAAAACGTAGAAAAAGAAAAATAAAGAAAACAATTCAAACCTTTTTTAAAAAATTCTTAATTAATTTATTAAAAAAAATCTATCTGATTAAAATATTATCTGATTTCAAACTATTCAAAAAACTTAATTATTTCTAAATAATTTTAATTTTCTATATTTTAAAAAATATAAATATAAATTTTTATTTTATTTTGTTTATTGATCATCAAATTATATATTAAATATATTAATTAAAAAATTAAGTCTTTAAAGGATTTTAATAATTGTTTAATTTAAAAATTAAAAATTAATTTTTTATGATATCTAAATTTTCATTATACAGTATATTATAAATAAAAAAATTTTATCAAAAAATTTTTAATGAATAAATTTAATAAATCAAATTTTTTATAATTTTTGTTATCACCAAAAATTTTTTTTATTAAATTATAAATTAAATCAAATAGTTAATGATTTTTAAAATTTTTATATAGATATAGTAAAAATTGAAATTTTTAAAATTAATTTTATATATATATATATAATAATTTTTAATTGTAAAAAAATTATTTGTATTTAATAAAAAAATTTTTATTGTTCTTTAAAATACAATTTTCAAGAATACATTTAAAAACTGAAACTTTTAATAAATAATTTAGCATAAGATTTAGTTTAACTATAATATATAGTAATAATTTAATATATATTTATTGATTGTTTTTTTTTAATATCTATAATCAAGCCAGTATTATATATTTATTAATTAATATGAAAATTAATAGAGATATATAAGGCAATTACATTATAGCTAAACTAAATTTTGTATTGACTTACTTATCAATAGCTTTCAATTCTTAAATAAGCTTATATTTTGCTTCAAAATAAGTTTTGAATAAATATCTTCGTAATTTACTTATCATTGTCAGCAGATTGTCACTACCTATTATTCTTAAAGAAACTAATTTTAAGAAACTATAATAGAATTAAAAAAAAATAAAAAGAAAATAAATATTTAAAATTGCACAAATATACTGTATATATATAAATAAATAAATAAAAAATAAAAATAAAAAGACTTTATATTCTCCAAATGATCTCTATTAAAAATTTTTTTTATTAAAAGTCTATCTTTCTAAAATATTTTTTTTTCTGATCATTTAAGAAACTTATCTATCTATAATCTTGATTATTTTTTGTAACTATCTGAAGTATTTATTGTTTACTTAGATCTAGTACCTTATTTATCACTATTTTTTTTTCAGTATTGATTTTGTATTTATTTTGTGCAAACCTTAATAGCTTATACCAAATCTTGGGTTCTTATATAACCTTTTAATTATATTATATAACTTTTGATATTTTTCAGCAATTATGTTTAATTAAAAAAATTTTATTAATGAACATTTTCCATTGTCTAAAAAGAAAAAATTTTTAATAGTCTTTTTGCCTTACAATAATAAGAGAGAATTCTAAATAGTAAGGATTCTTATCAATTATAATATCATTATACAATATCTGAAAAAATATATTCTCAATCTTAAAAAAAGTTAGTAGTTTACAATCTTTTGCTTTTTGATCTTATTGCTTAATTAGGATAAAGAAATAATTTTTTTTATATATTTTGTTTGACCAGAATAATAGGAAGTTGAAAATTTTAACTTGAACAAATAGCTATCTTTTTATAATCTAGGGAATTTATATTCATTATAATGATTTTATTATTTCATTACTTTGATTATACTTCATTGATTGAATAGAGAATTTTGTATCAATAATTTCTCTTTTTTTTACTAATGATATTATTGAAATATATGAGTATGGTTAATAAAAACTTGTTTATATTTTGTTACCAATATGTTTCATATTAACTAATCAGAAGCCAGGTGATATTGAACTATTAGAAATTTAGGGTCAAATTGAAATAGGCAAAATTCCTCAAAAAACTATAAAAAAAATATAAATATTTTAAGAAAGCAAAAAACAATATATGAGAAGATAAATAATAAGCCTTCTTCTATCTAAAAAATCTCTATCTTTATATTATGTCCAGCTCTAAAAGATGACACTTTACAAGTTGATTTTTTTATTTTCTAGAATCTTTTTATCTTTAATAAAGAAAGTATATATTTGAGTCTATTTAGATTATTAAAGACTCAAGTTTTTGTTTAATAAAGTTTGTAAATAAGTAGAGAAGAGTAGTAGTAATTCTTGAAGACAAGCTTCAAGTTGTTTTAAAGAAAATAAAAAGACTTTATTAATTAAAAAGTATAAAAACTTCTTGCAAATATTTTTTTTGTATGTGATTAGAAAATTAATAGAAAAAATTATATAATAATTAATAAATATACTATACTAAAATCCAACTTTTTTCACTGATCTTCTGATCAAATATAAAAAAAATATTCACAAGAAGTTTCTATACTTATATATTAATAAAGTCTTGATACTTTCTTTAAATTATTCTGAAGAAAACTTTAAGAGTTATCTTTACTTTTCTTCTCTCTTATTTATATTTCTCTTCAAACAAAAACTTGACTTTTAATAATTAAAAGGCAAGAAACATCTTTCCTATTAATAGCAAGAAAGTTCTAAAAGAAAGAAGAACTAATGTGCTGTTATCTCATATAGTAGAAAATAATATAAAGTATTTAAGTTGATAAGAGACAATATTTTCACTTTCTTTATCATCTATTCTACTCTAATAGTGCTTGTTTTTGAGTTTTTTTCTAATAAATTTTATTTACCTCAGTTTTATCCTGAATTTTGAGTAACACAAACTTTCTTACACTATAATTGGATAGATAGGGCTTATATTAGTAAAAGAAGTAAACAAACTTATATTATCATCTCATAAGTTTGAATACATTTTCTTAATTTTATAAAAACTTAAAGTCTATTATAAGTCATATATCTGATGCAAGTGGATACAATATACTGAAATCTTCTATATCAATGATTTAAAAAAGTGAATAATCTTCAAAAAAACTATTTACTGCCACTTAAGAAAATAAGAAGAACAAGATGTTTAAGAAAATATAAAATGAAGACAAAGTCTTAAAAGTATATTATCTATTTATATAAGTCTAAAATATTAGAAGACTGGAAGATTCTCTAAATCCTTTATACCAATCAAAAATAAAATTATAAGCAAAAGGTGCTGATAAAAAAACATAGTGGATCAACTTCTTTAAATAAAGCTTGATAAGGAAAAACCTACCTCATGGCTTGTTGCTACCTGTTAAGGGGAACTAACCTGCCAAGGTTGGGCTAGTACTATATAAAATTTTCAATAAATGGTAAGGAGTTGTGATCAATTTAATACTATTATATATATATTTGTTAACTAAATTAATAAATTATTCTTTTATGTATTTCTCTCTTTCTTCTACCTATGGATCTAAAGTGGCAGTGCTATATTTGTGTTACTTTTCCATGGCTCTTGTGATGCCTTGTTGTTTTTTCTAGTTATGAAAATCTTCATATCCATTGTGCCATATTTTTTGTAAATACTTAATAATCTCTTAAGTAAGTTCTTGAAGGTATACTTTTTTTGTGTTTCGATTAGGAATTAACTCATTGATCATCTTGATTTTTTCTTTTAAGATGCCTTCTTAGATGACAATTTCTAGGTATTATTTATAATATAAAGTAGTATTGGTTGAGTACTTTGACAGTGTATCTTTGATTTTATTGTGTTCACTGAATTTTGTAACAATCTTTTTTATGGTTGCAATAAGGAAGTTGCCTGTTGTATGCTGGTATGATTGATAAATAAATGGGTGTGTATTGGATTCTCTTTGACTACATTTTATATATTTGTTATCTTTATATAATTTGTGTATTCTACCAAAGAGTTTGGCTTTTATTGATAGTTCTTCATTTCATAGTAGTAGTCTAAATCTTCTTTGCTATTGATTGGGCCAGCTGGTATAGTGATTGTTTATTTTAGTTGGCTATAGATTATCTATAATTGATGGCCAGTGAATTTTCTTGATCATAGGGTTATTAAAGTTGTTTCTGGTGTGATTTAGAAGTCTCCACTTTGTTAAATGTATTGCTTTTATGATACGTTTAGTCATTATTTTGATTGGAATATCCATCATTTGATGGTTCCATTGAAAAATGAGAGTCAGTTGTGGATTGGTTATAATGTGTATAGTTATTAGTCTACTGTTTTGAGTCATGTCATATCTAGAGTTAATGCTTGCCAGTTTGTTTACATATTCATTGTGTTTTATTCCAGAGTGAGCTTTTATTTTTTTTAGCTTCATTCTTATATTTCTTTTCCCATATATGTCTTTTATTTGTTGCAAGCGATTAAAGTTCTTTTGTTTATGAAAGCTTTTATGAGAGTTGTATTCAGTATATTGTTAATACCACTTATAGCCACATTCCTGTCTATATAAATTTTTGTATAACTGTATTATAAAAGAATGCTTAATGCTATCAATATGGCTATTATTTCTATGTGAGTTGAAGATAGATATAATATTGTTTGTACTTGAAATGTAAACTTTTTTCCTTCATGTATGATGATTTTGAGATCTATTTCTATAAGCCATTTCTTGTTATATTCTTTTAGTGATCCATTTGTATATATATCAAAAATTCTGTTGTCTTAGATTTTACTAACTAGTTCAAATAGTTCACTTGTTATGCTACTATCAGTATCAAAGAGTTTATTTAGAAGTTGGTTGGTATCTTATGTTGTCGGTATAAGGATTTTTACCTGATTACTTATTGTTTTTATATATGGGAAGCCTATTAGATCCAGTGTAGTCTGGATTGAATCTGGGGATACTCTGCACTTGAATGTACTATTCTCTGTATTGGGGATGTTACAAGTAATTACACTACTGTTATGGACTGAAATACAAATTGAGTTTTGTCGACTTGCTGAAAAGGTGCAAGAATAAAGATTTAACTGTGGTTGTTGATATTGTAGCCTGTATATTCTACTAGAGGAAACTAGTTGTTGATCTTATTGTAATGTCTATATTCTATGACTTGATTATTTACCTTTCTTTGTTTTCTTCCAATAATAGTTTAATTGTTCAACTTTGTGTTAATCCAATATGGCCATGCTATATTTTGATCAGTTGATCTGATGCATTATAAGAAGGGTTGGTTGTGAGCTAATAAGAATGTTTGTCTGTAATTCATTTAATGAGTCTTTCTTTCAAGATGTAATATCAAACTGAAGTATAATCTTGTATAGTTTGATAGTTAAATCTAATTAATTGATACTAGTGTAAGGTCTTTTTTTTTGTTATTGTTTAACATTTGACCGATAAAGAGGATGTTATGTTTTCTTAGGCTCTTTCTATACTGATTATAGAATGCATTACTGGTAATTTCTTCTATTGGTATATCTGTTTCTGCGATTGTTGTGTACTTTCCATTAAGAGTGTTCATAAATGAGAAACCATGTGTCCTAAGAAGCATTATTTTATTATGTATGAGATTTCTTCCTTGTGATAGGAGAGATGTGTATATATGGTTAATTATTGTTTTTGTGAACCAGAAGATGTTTTATAATGATTGTAGTCTTTCCCTTACTATTTCTCCTGTGATGTTATTTGAGTTGATGTATAATATCCAGTTTGTGGCATGTAAAAGCAGCTGTCTATCCCACAAATGCATTATGTTATATTCAGATTCATTATATAGCATACTATTGGTGATTGTATTTGCTAGGCCAAGCTTGTGTTTAAAGGTGGTCATTAGTTTGTACATTATTTTGTTGCATGTGTCTCTGATTAGGATAATGTCATTGTAGAGGTATTATAAGCTGGGTATGAGGATATAATTGATTATGTATTGCATTTATTTATTAGTGACTCATTTCATCTCTAGTACTGTTCATATCTTTTGAATCTTTTGTTTGATTAGAGCTTTCTGATAATCCTTCTTGCCTGAGCTGTCATACCTGACTCCTAGTATTTTAACCTGGGGTCTCTTTTGTATAGCCAGGAATTCTTTGTCCATCTATCCATATACCTTAGGTATAGTCTTGCTTTTTACCATTTATTATTATCAGTTGTAATTTGTAAGATTGACTTTAATATTATTGATATGAAAAAATTGTTCAGCAGTATTGATGATACACTGTAATTCAGCTTTGTTGCTTGCAATCCATATAGTATCATCCATATATGTGTTAGCTGCAATGTTTATATATTTGAATGACCAGCCTTGATCCAGAAATTTGTAGGACTTTGTTGTCAACTAGTATCCTTTATGTTTTTCACTGATCATTTTGAGAAGTGGGTTGTAGAAGATTCGCCATAGCAGAAATGATATCATATTACCTTGATCTATGCCATTTCTTACAAGATAAGGAACTGAGAAACCATGACATATGAGTATTATATTCTTCCTATTCTGAAAGATACAGTCTAGGATTTTTATTAATTTATCTGGGATTTTGATTTGGTGCAGTATCTTTTTTAGCATTTCAATGTTAATGGAATCATATGTCTTGGACATGTCCTGACTTAGGATTTATGCTTCTTTGTTTGTCTCCTTGGCATGTTCAATTATGTTACTTAGGATATGTATTGGGTCTTATGTATTATTTTCTGGTAGGGCTGCCCAGTTTAATTCAGATAGAATTAGATGGTCTTTGAAGACTCTGGCTAGTCGATCAGTTAAGATCTTGATAAAGATTTTCTTAGTAGAGTAATTGGTCTTGTTGTATCAAGATTGTTCTTCTAGTCTTTGGGTTTGGGAATTGAATATATGGTTTCTTTGCTTCACTCCCTAGGAGTTGTACCTTCATAGATGTTCTTATTAAAGATTCCTCTTAATTCTTCTATAGTATTCTTTTTTAAGTGTTTGTATATGCAATAGGGGATCTAATTTCTATCTAATATAGACTTGTTGTTATGATTTTTAATTGTTGCTATTAATTCTTCTGTTGTTATTTCTTGAAGTATGCTTGAATACCAACTTGCTTTAATTGAAGACTTGGCTTCATATTCTTGTTACCATTGTGAGTGGTTCTTTAGTGGTGATGTATTTCTAGGTAGAGTCCATTTGAAAAAATGTTGTCTGACTGTTTCTTTGATCTTACCTGGTTCTGTGATAATTTGAATTTCTCCTTCTCTTTTGATAATCTTGTTTAGATAAATGTGACATATGGATCTATCTAGAATGCTATTGATCATAGCTTTTTTGTTGCTCTCAAGGAAGATTTGATGATTTATTATCCTTTGGATTATAGCTATTGATTCTTTTTTCCTTGTGATGTGTTTTGCGATGATCCTATTTTGACTTTAGTATCTCAATCCACTTTGAATAATATTTATCTTTTAGATCTTTTTTGCTAGCTGTAGTTCTGCTGTAATAGTAGGAAAGTGGTCTTGGATATATTTTAATATATCATTCTCTGATTGTGTATTATTGTTTTGATTCTTGGCTAATTGTTGTTTGAGGTTTGTTAAGAAAAATTGTAGTTAAAGAAGTGGAATATCTAATTCATTTTCAATTCTTTGGGAATGCTTCCTTTTGTGCATGCATTTCTTTGGGATATGTCTCTTTGCTGCTTGTATGAGAAGGGAGCTAAAATGGTTCCATTTCTTATCTATTGAATCTGGGTGTAAAGATACTTCACCTAGTTTTGTTTCTACTATCTATGTGAATTTCTTTCATTGTTTATTCTCCTTCAAAGTTCAGTCGTACCTGTGATTTGGGTTGTGGATAGATATGAGTTTTAGGATGTCTAGCTCTCATACTTTCAGCTCTATAATTTTTGGTTTGTGATCACTCTTGATAAGAAGGTTGGGCATATCCCTAATACTTGATTTGTATGATGGCCAAGTTTTCTTGTGTTTAATCCAAATCTAATCAAGTCTATTGTTATTGTCTTATTCATGTCAGGTTTGTATGGGGTTATATGTGCAATATGTGTCTTCAAGACTATTGTGTATGAAAACCTCGATCTGCTTTCCTGATGAATTGTAGTTCATTATTAGTTTTTTGTTGCTGAATCTATCTATACTAGGATTAGGTATATTATTCATATCTCCTATTACTATAATGTGCCAGTCCTGTGATGTTGCTTCATTGATCCATTGTTTAAGTGTATTTGTGATTTGTACCTGTTCTTTTGATGCATCTTGAGCTGAAAAGTAAATACTGATTATTCTAAGTTTCTTTTTTTGAGGAAAAATCAGGATTGTGATTATTAATCTCCTATTAAAAGTCTTGTAGCTATAGATGCGTTATGCGATATCTCTTTTAATTATCATGTTTAGGTCGTGTCCAAGAATTTGGGCTTCTTTGTAAGACCAAATTATTTGAAAGTTTAGATGTTTCCAATGTTTTGAATGTTGATGTGATCTATTGATTTTAGTTGTTATGATAATGTCCCATTGTTTCTGACTACATATGTTGAATCATATGTTTCTTTTTTATATATCTACCAGTCCTTGAATATTTATCATTGTAGATTTCCATATTGGTCAATGTATATTGATTGCGTATATTGTAGATTGATTAGTGACTATACTATTAATGCTATTTGTATCACTATTGTTTGTATTCGGAAGTTGGTATTTTTATTTTGCTAGGAGGTTTGTTGCTTGTTTTCTGTTGTGGTATATATTTCTGTTTCATTTTCTGTTTCCATCTCCTCCAAAGTATTGTCTTCTGTGAATTCTAGATTATATACTCTTTCATCTTGGTGGATGATGCTTTCTTTGATTTCTTCCAGAATTTGAATGATGTTAGCAAGTGTTGGTTGGTTGCTTTTATGCTTTCTATTTGTGTGTTGTTGTTGATCTTGTCATACTACTGCTACATATGAACCTGGTCCCTTTGTTTGTCAGGTGATGTTTTCATTTGACTTCTAATGATTGAGGTGTGGACTGGTTTGAACTTGTTATATAATTTTTCAAATTTTCCTGCCTGTTTTTTGCTGTATTGTTTCCATTATATATGTTTCTCTTTAATGGAACAGCTGACTACTAGATGTTCATAATTGTTACAGATTAAGTATAATTTGATTTCTATTGGTTGCCATGTAATGATGATTTCTTCTAGTTGATAATTCTGTTTGGTTGCTTCTTCCATATCTTTTTAATAGTTAAAACTAAGAACTGCAAATTATTTTCTTTGGTATGATATTCTTCTTGAAATGTAACAGATTTTCACTTTAACTTGTTCACAGATAAGGTGAAGGTTAAAGGCAGTGGTATTAGGTAAGAGATTTATTAACTTAACTGCAATTTGACCACATTCTTTCATTTGTTCTATATTCCATTGTGCATCAAATACTCTAACTGAGTCTGACCTTAGAGGAACACTCCATTTGTTAATCAATGCTTCTTTATCTTCTTTATTTGTATATATTATAGTTGCAGTTTGTCACATTTGTTGGGTTGACATTGTGACATTACTGATTGCTCCATATTTAATAAAGGACTATTATGTCTCAATAAACTTTGTGTCTAGGGGAATATCCTATACTCTGATGCTTATCTTCTTTTTTAGTGTCGGATTTGTATATTCCATGATCTCCATGTATCGATTGATTATATCTGACAAGATTGTGTTGCATGCCTTGATTGCTACTTGTTTGTTACTGAGAATAGCAATAATATATTTCTAATCATTATTTCTCTCACTGTAGATAGTGAGAAGCCCTTTCAATAAATTGAGAGCCTTTGTGAGGTGGGTTATTTTTTGTGTTATTGTTCTGCCAGTGAGTTCTAATACTAGGATAACTATCTTGATCCTTTCTCTACCATATCTTTATTCTCTATCAAAGGGAAAGCACAATCTTGATCTCGTCATTTGATCGTCTTCTTTTTGCTTGCCTTTATAGTTTTCTCTTCTTTTCAATAAGGTTGTCGACTATGTTTCATAATTCTCTTTATTCATATCAACATCTGAATCAAAAATCTGGTTTTTAGCATTTAAGTTTGTGGAGGATATGGCTTGAATTTGATCTTCATTATTTGTTGAGTTGGTGATATTCTCTTTGACTTCTTTACTCCAGTTGGAGGATTCTGATGTTTTGTGTACTATTTTTTTGCTACTCAGTATGTTTGTTGTACTATTGGCAGTCTGTGTACTTGTGCTGGAGATGTTGGAGGTCATAGAAGACTTGTTTGTTTCTAGTGATTTCTTTTGTGGGCTTTAGATTTGTTTCTTGCATAACTTGCTTGTAACACCTCTTGCCAAAGTATTTTTATTGTAGTTGGACCTCTACTGGGCTGTTCTGTTTTGAAGTTCTTTTTGGAAGGACATCTCTCCGTTCATTTTTTTTTCTTTTCAAAATTACCATAAAAGGAAATTTTTAAGAAAAAAAGGATCTGTGCGAAAGAATTTTTTTTTTGAGTGAAGATGTATACTAAAAAGACTAAGATTTTTTTTTTTAGATAAACTATTGCAATAGATAAATAAGAATAGATTTACTGGATAACAAAGGTTCTATTTTTCATATTCTCTCTCTACAGCTTCTTTTTCTTCAACTCTCTTCTATTCCAGTTTTAAATATTCTCAAAAACTCCTTTGACTTGTTTGGTTACTTTAAGGAATATCAAAAAAAAGATCTAATATAAGTAAAATATAGAAAAACATAGGATCGAAACTAAAAAATATAAGAACTATAATATAAAAATACTGAAAGCAACACAGAAATAGACAATATGCTGCTTTAGTGAATTATTTAAAATGTATAGTATACAAATGTTTAATAAAGCACACATACCTAACCTGACCTAGGATTACAAAAAAAAAAAATAAATAATATGCTTTTGACTGATGAAGTTCTTAAAGAGTAGCTAGTTGATAATACATAAGTAGTAGTAATAGTATGATCTCAAATGTCAACTCTATAATGAATTACTATTTTCTCTCTTTCAATATATCCTTTTAAGATATAAACAGAACTCTCATCTCTATTAATTTTTATATAACTATTGTCTCAAATTATTTCTTCTAACAGTAAACAAATTTTCCAAAAAATTTGATATATAAACATATTCCCAATTGAACCAAGATAGACAAATTAGATTTAATATACACATTAACCTCTTCTTAAAAATGTTTATCACTCTAATGACTTTTTCATTAGGTCTCTGTTTGAAAATGGCTCAACTATGAAATAATTTTTTAATCTATTATTAGTTATTAACTTATCATATTTTTTGGTTAATATACCTATATAGTAAAACTTCACTAATAAACTTAATCAAACTAACTTAAAAAAAATACTATATTAAAATCCTTTAATTACATACAAAAAAAATATTCACAAGAAGTTTTTATACTTTTTTATTAATAAAGTTCTAATACTTTCATTAAAATAACTTGAAATATAACTTCAAAAAATTATTTTTACACTTTTTCTCTTGTTTATAAACACCTTTACTCAAAAACATGTCTTCTAGTGATCAAGAAAATTAATTAATACCTTTGATACCAATAAAAATGTTTTTAAAGAAAGAAAAACTAATTGTAAAGTATTTAAAGATTTTTTTAATATTTGAAATAAGAGATTTATAAAGGTTTTGTTATAGTTAAAAGACTTATTTTCTTTTTTTTTGAATTGTTCTAATACTTTTAAAGCTATAACTTTTACCTTTTTTAGAAAATTTTGCCTATCTCAGTTGACCTTGAATTTTGAATAGCACAAATCTTTATTAAAATAATTGGTTACCATAAAATATGTTAGTTTTTGAAATATAAACAAGTTTCTTTGGTTATACTTATATGTTTTAATAATATCATTGATAATTAGAAAGAAAAATCTATTAAAAAAATATTTTCTAACTAAATAAGTTTTAAAAAAAGATAGTTATAATATTAAAAGATAAGTGAAAGATATAAAATATAGCAAAAAAAACTTTTTTCACAATCCCCAGTTTTCCTAAAAAAATTTTTTTTTTGATAATTTTCTTAAAAAACAAAAGAAGTCAACTACAATACAAGAGAAACTTTTAACAAAACCAGAAAAGCAATAAGAAATAACTATATATGATTAGTTCTTAATATATTTAATCTTTTAGAACAAGAAGTAAAAAAGTATAAGCATACTTCAACCATACTTTATAGATTTTCTTTCTTTATAGAGAAAAGAATACTTTGAGAAAACTAATTCATAATAAGTTCTTTAAGACTCAACCTCAACTTCTCAGGCTTTCAGCCAAATCAATATAGTTTAACACCTTTTTTGACATCAAAATAAATTCTATAAACAATAGGTCAAACCAATAAATCAGTTCAGACTTAAGGTTCACAAAATCTAGGAGGATACCCAAGTCTCTTTTACTAAATAGTAAAGAACATCAAAATATCACAACAACAATATATAATAATTACTATGTCATGCAAAACATGAACTCATTATTCAAGAATACAATAGCTTGTTTATGTGTCAAATAGATAATCTAATCAAAACGTGATTAACTTCTCAATTTATATGCTTCAATTAAACTGTTTTGATAAGCAATGTTAATAACTGGAATTAAAAGTAAACAATAATGTATATCTGATCAAAACAAATAACAATATACATCTGATTAAAATATAATACTACACAAAAGTAAATAATATATTTTTCTGTAACATATAATTTAATATGGCTATGAAAAAACACAAGTTAATGTATATTATAAAGAAAAGAAAGGCATATATTATAGATACACTGATCAAACTATCAAACAAATATTATTAATAATAAAATTTAATTAATCATATCAAAAACTCTTTCTGCTGATCCTTTGATCACACACAAAAAGAATGTTTGCAAAAAGTTTTTATACTTCTTTGTTAATAAAGTCTTAATACTTTTATTAAAACAACTTGAAGTATGACTTAAAGAGTCATTTTTATTCTTTTCCTTTTGTTTATAAACCTTTTACTCAAAACTTGACTTCAAGTGACTAAGAAAAGTCATGTAACACCTTTGATACCAATGGCAAGAAAGTTTCCAAAGAAAGAAGAACTGACTGTAAAGTACCTAAAGGTTTATTTAATCTTTGAAGTGAAAGGTATATAGAGGTTTTTGATAACAGAAGGGCTTATTTTTCACCTTTCAGTTACTTATGAGCCTTTT
>CAJVPT010001737.1:0-20091 GCA_910592055.1 Acaulospora colombiana | reverse complement strand
AAAAACAAAAAAAAAAAAAAAAAAAAAAAAAAAAAAAAAAAAAAAAAAAAAAAAAAAAAAAAAAAAAAAAAAAAAAACTATGATAATTATTTTTTACAAAATTTCGATAAGTTTCCTCATCCAATTTAAATTTATTTGAACTCAAAGATTTATTACCAATTTTTTTATTTATTTTCAGAATTCAAAAAATCATTATCACTACTATAAAATTCAGAACTTGTAAAATTATCTGAACTAGAATCCTCATTTTTATCATCTGAAGTATAATCAAATCTCATAACTTAATCCAAATTAGAATTTGGTTTTGATTTTATATAATTATTATATGATTTTATCATTTTCAAAAAGTTAGCAACTTCAAAAAACTCTTTCTACTGATTCCCAGTTTTCCTAGAAATTTTCTTTTTTGATAATTTTCTTGGAAAACAAAAGAAGCCAGCCACAATACAAAGAGAAACTTTTAATAAAATCAATAAAACAACAGAAATAACTACACAAAACCAGTTCTTAGTGTATCTAATCTTCTGGCAACAAGAAGTAGAAAAATACAAGCACATTTTAGCTCTATTTTATAGATTTTCTTTCTTTACAGAGGAAAGAAAAATTCAAGAAAACTAATTTACAATAAGCTCTTTGAGATCCAATCTCAACTCCCCAAGCTCTCAGTCAGGTCAGTGCAGATTAACACCTTTATTGATATTTAGAAAAGTCCTATAAACAATAGGTCAAACTAATAAATCAGTTCAGATTCAAGGTTCACAATATCTAGGAGGACATCCAAGTCTCTTTTGCTAAACAATAAAGAATATTAAAACATCATAACAAACAATATATAATAATTACTATATCACGCAAAATACGAACATGTTATTCAAGAACATAACAACTTGTTTATGTGTCAAAAAAAATAATATAATCAGATTAAGATTAACTTTCCAATTTCATGTGTTTCATTAAACATTTGATAAACAACACCAATCAACTGGAATTACAAGTAAACAAGTAAACAATAACACACATCTGATCAAAATAAACAACAAAGTACATCTGATCAAAACATAACACTATACAAAAGTAAACAATAATATATGTTTGATCAAAGTAAACAATAATATACATCTAATTAAAACACAACATTATACAAAAGTAAATAACATATTTTTCTGTAACATGTGATTTAATATGACTATGAAAAAACATAAGTTAATGCAAATTATGAAGAAAAGAGAAGCACATATTATAGATATACTGATCCAACTATTAAACAAATATGATCAACAATGAATACTATGAACTACACAAACTATTTACAGTACAATATCTACTATAGATAATATCTCAAACAGGGCCCCAGGACCAAGCAGATACTTGATCCTAGATAGTATCATTGTTAGGATTTTAAATGTTAATCAAACCACCTTTATTAGGGACACAGTTCTCAAACAATACATTCTTTACTTATGGATCCAAGGGCAAGGCAAAGAAGAAGATCTTTTAACTCCCTTCCTGGAGGATAAGTACTTTAATATAATAAACCAAGAAGAAAAATCACAACAAGTTCCTTATATCTCTCCAAAGGAGCAACCAATCTCTATGCAATTAGAGATCTCCCAGAAAAGGAAATATATATGAAAGTTCAGCCAACAATAATAGTAGAAATTCCTACCAATGTCAAAATTGAAATGGGAGAAAAAGCAATAGAAGATCAGGTCGAAATAGAAGAAATTACTGAAAAAATTAAAGGGAATACATTGCATAGCAATTCACATATTTCACAAGAAACAGATCAAAAATATCTAGCCTAAATTCATTTCACATTAAAAAAGATAGTAAATATAAAATGGGAGTATTTGCAGTCAGATTTCTAGGAGAATTAGAATATAGATGAGTGGCATATCTCCAAAATGTACTGGGACTATCAAAAGACTCAAAGCCTTTCAAAAAAGAGTTTCTCAATGGCAATGCCTGAACAACCTTCTGTTGTAAAGAAGAAGAAGATGCTTTACAGTATCTAGAAAAAGCTAACAAAAAAGAGTACGAAAACTTTACAGTCATATCCTAGAAACAGAAAAATGGATGAATATCTCATACTCTATATATAAGAAAATCTTTTAGCAGAAGGAAAAAAAGAACAAGAGATCTTTAGTAGTAATCCTTATTGATATTGATCAATGTCACTCAAGACACGTGATCAAATTTGCCCTTAAAGATATAGAGAGATCTCAAATATTCATATCTACAATTATTCAAGATCACAAAAAAGAATTAAAGCTTAAATAATACTATACCAGCAATACAATAATATGGAAGAAGAATGGGTGATCCATACAAATCAAGAAATAATTAAAGCTATTTTTACTCAATATGAGCCAGATGATGATGAGATTAATAACATTATCAAATAGCAGAACTCTTAATCCTTGAAATTATATAAAATATATAATACTATAACTAGTTTAATCATAAGAGCAATCAGATATACTAAAGCAAAGGTATGCTATATATCTAGAAACCTCCATACACTTAAAAGGTGATAATATATGGTAATATATTTCACATCAGCTCAAGACCTAGCAAGGGCATTGGTTCAACATATTTTTATCCATAGACACAAGCTAATATAGAGTGCCAAGAAACAATTTTTTAAAGAAATAGAAGCCTTAAAAGAGAAATCCCATGAGACAAAAGTCTCTGAACCAGAAGACTTTAAACCAGAAGGCTCTGAACTAGAAGTCTTCAAACCAGAGAGTGATTCAAGCAATAATGAATCTAATAAACCTGCTATAAGGTTAGGGAGAACAAATATTAGAAGTAATAAGAAGCTCAAATAGAGATCCAGAAGCTTAAAAGAGATGAGCTCTTATAATGATAGTGACAGTTTCAACAAGTCAACCAAAAAACTATTGAAGTAAGGCCAACTAATAAGAAGTCAAAAAAATACAAGACAAACATACAACAATAAATCAAAATAGTGGAGAAATAGAATATTTAGATATTCAGTCACAGGAAGCAATAGAGAACAAATATATAATTAATGATGACAGAAAGTTTTCTAGAGAGAAGATACAGAATATGAGATTGAAGACAGACAGGACTTCCTAAACCTCATTTTAGTAAACTTAAAAAGATTGAAGGGTAAAATCTCAAGACTAGAAGGAAAAACAACTTCCAGTAAATGAATAAGAGAAGATAGAGGAAGGCCAAATTACTCCTAGAAATATCAGTTGTTTAGGATAACAACAAGGAGGACTGGCTTGATTCTTCTACAACAAATACTCTAAACAAGGGCAAGGAGTAACAAATAAAACAAAAGGAAATGATTCAACAGCAAAATAAATATAATGTCAATACATTTTTTCAAATAGAAAAAATGGAGTTTCTCAAGAAAGTAAAAGATAAAGGTGTATCAAAAAAGATTGATAATAATAATATTCATAAAAAAGTAATAAGAATTAGTACACACAATATTAGAAGCATCTCAGATATAGTAATCTAACATAGTTTTATAAAAGAGATGCAGGAACAAGGAATAGAAATACTAGGATTAAGTGAAACCAAATTGATCAAAACAAAGGCAAAATGGGCCTTCAACAATTAGACATTATATAAACATTTCTATAATACCAATGCAGACATTACATATAGAACAGGAGTCAGTCTATTGATTAAAAAAGATCTCAAAAAAAAGCAAAAAAGTTCAAGAGAAAGTGAAAAGTCTTATTAAGAATAAATATGAGCAAGGCTTTTACATAATATTAATAGAGATTTCAATACAGCATACAATCTAGCAGAAGATAAAACATTATCTTCCAAAGCAAAATTCAGACCATCATGGTATCCAGAAATTCCTTTATTAAACATTCTTAATGAATGGGGCTTTTTAGATATACAAGTAGCATGGAAAGATAAAAATAAAATTTCAATAAGATGGAATGCAACAAGTAGTAGCTGAATTGACTACATATAGATATTACAAGGCTTAACAAGATATCCAATTCTGCATTTTGACAATTAGAGCATTAAGGAAGTCACAAATAGTGATCACACAATACTAATAATGATACTACATGATATCAATCTTTTCACTAGAGACATGATTCACAAATTGCCTATCAAAAGAGAAAAAAGAATAGATATAAAATGATCAATAACAGATCAATAGCAGGCATTTGATAACAGTTTGAACCATAAGTTCAAAACAATATTAGATCCCTTATTACAAGAAGAACCAGAAGAAAACATGAGAGAAGTTCAAGTAAATAAAATATGGAAGATCTTCAAAAAGCTAGTTAACAAGGCAACCTTCAATAAGCTTGCAACCAAAAACATATCAATCTCAAGAAATAAGCACTATAGATATAGTCAAGATTTCATCAAATTCAAAAGAGCATTACAATTAATGATACTCTTCAAAAAAGCCGAGTCTTCTAACAACTCGAACAAGCTACAAATTCTTAGTACAGCTATAGAAAAATATAATAGAGCTCACAGCCCCAATTACCAGATTGAAAACTGTTGTATTCAATATAGTCTTTCAAATATTTCATAGATACTATTGAAAAAGAATATACAAGATACAATAGAAGGTCTTAAATTTACTTGTCAGAAACTCAAAGCAAAAAAAGATAAAGACATAATTAAAATAGCTTTAGAACAAAGATATAAGAACTTGCAAAATAATCAAAGGAAAATAGTAAACTTCTAACAGAAAGAAAGTGTATCAAAATAGTTTTGGATAGAATCAAAGTTAAAAAAGAAAGATCTGAATATATTACAATCAAAAAGAGTTAAATTGAGGAAGAAGTTAGAAGATATCATTAGAAAACCTTTAGAAAGTGAGAAGCCAACTTTAATAATTACACTAATAACTGAAAAGAAAAATACAATCTCAAGAACTATATCAAGGCATAGTGATATAAAGATATTTTAGATCCTATTTCACAAAAAGAATTGAGTAAACCACTTTGAATACTTCTTAATAACAAAGCTCCAGGAAAATCACAAATCAGTTATAAAATATTAAAAAGACTAGGTCAAAATGGAAAAGAATATTTAAGAAAAATGTTAAATATTTTTCTAAAATGGCAAATAACACCTGCTGGTTGGAAATAAAGTCATATTTATTCAATAGCAAAACCAAAGCCATGGAAATGTGATCTCATAAATACAAGACCTATTGTATTACTAGAAGTCACAAAAAAATGTTTCACCAAAATTCTAACGAATAGACTAGGAAACATCTGCAAGCTTAACAATATTCTAAGAGATCCAAACTTTGCGAGACTACCAGAAAAAAGTACTGCTGAACTGATTCAGATTCTCAATAACATCTGTGAAGATGTAAGAAAAAACAAGAAGGAGTTGTGGATACTTTTTCAAGATACAGCCAAGACCATAATATAATTAGCTTGGATATATTAACAAGGGTAATGAAATGAATCAAACTTCCAAAAGGGTTTATTAAGATTATAATAGGTCTGTTTCAGAATAGGGAATTTGGAATTATAATCGAAAATGGACTCACAAAATCAATAATAGCTGGAGATGGAATTGATTAAGGAAAAACTATTTCACTTCTAATATGAAGAATTTTTTATAATTAATTGTTATATAAAATTCAAAATTATGAAACAAAGGATTATTAAATGTCAGTTACCTGGGATCCAAGTCTAAAAGAAGAAGAAGTCAACAAAAAATTGAAATCTAGGTATACAGCTATTGCTTTTATAGATGATACTACATAGGTAGCAAGATCCAAAGAAAATATGGGAAAGATTCTAGAAGAAGCAAGAATCTTTTATAGAGCCAATGACTTCCAAATTAATAGTAACAAATCAGTACTAGTTACTATTAATGACCCTAATCACTATCCAGAAGAAGTCAAAGCAGGAATTAATAGTGAACCAATTAGAAAGCTAGATATAACTGAACATACAAGATTTCTAGAAATCTGAATGGTAATCAAAAGACAGTAGTTGAATTAAAAGAACAAATACTCAGAAAGATTAACACAATTACACAAGCCTTAAAAAATAAAAGATTGACTGACAAACAAATGCTTTATATTTTAAACAGGGTGTTGATATCAATAATAGAGTTTCACATACAACATAATAGGTTATCTTAAAAAATGTACAACACTTTAACCATAGCATATAGAAAGTTCCTTAAAAACAAGAGTAACTTATGTAGATCCATACTCAATAGCATAGTATACTATCCAAAGATCTATAACTTAAAAAATATTTGGATGTTACAAAAGAAAAGCCAAATAATAGGACTATACAATAGACTAAATGATCTAGAACCAGCAAGACTTATAACAATTATCAAAATCAAACAAACACAAGTTAAATACTGGGAACCCTACAATTTGTTTATCTATGAGTCATTAAATCATATATCAAGTAAAGGTAACTTTATACTTCAAGTAATGAAGTTGATCAAAGATATAGGGATAAGGTTTTAAAACTAGAAATGGCAAGATATTTTTGAATGGAACAAAGATAACTGCCCAATCAAAAAGTATCTAGTACCAGATAAATATATGAAAGCCATACTATCATTTAGAAACAATAAGCTAATATACATGAATCAGCTGATCACCTATAAAACTAAAGAATTAAAAAAATGATGCATGATTTAACTAATCTAGAAAACTAGTAAGAGACCCATTCCAGAGTGGTATCTAGTAATAGAAAGGAGTATACAAGAAAAAGGTTTAGGACAGCTCACAGAATTCTGAAAAGAAGACTGGTCAAAATAGGATTCAATAATTACAAAGATAAATTCAAATTGTGATAAAAGACAAACACTCTGGGTAGTAACAAGTAATAGGTATTAAAAAATAATATGGAAAAAGCTAAAATCAGAAGATACTAAGCAAGTAGTACAAATAGAACACTTCAACTGTACTGAGTTCTCATATACTTAGGAGACCAGCCTGACAAAATATTTAGGATGTGCAGAAAATAAAAACATAAAGAATTAATGTATAATAGGGATAAAAAGAAATAGAATATATAAAGTCTCCTATCTAAATACAAGAAAATCCATGAGAAGAACCCAGCAGTTAAATATTCCAAGTTTCAAAATAGTTTTAAAAAGAATAATAGAAAAAACAATCCAAGATAATTACAATTCAATCTGAACAGTAGAGTAAGTCAAATAGATATAGAGGATTGAAGAGAGCAGATTATTAGATATAATATAAAAGAAGGAGTATATCAAGACCACCTAATTGAAATATTTTAATGAAATCAACAATCCAAAGAAACATTGGTTTTTTACTTTGATGAATCTCTTATCAACCATGGATATGAAAAAATGAAGATGGGAGTAGCATGGGTACAAATAAGAAAAGAAAGTAGAGAAAGTAAGTTCTAAATGTGAGTAGGTGACTAGCCATCATCCACTAGAGTTGAGCTAGTAGCAATAGTTACAATATTACTAGTTGTTCCAATAAACAATAAGGTCAATATTTTTACAGACAGTAAAGTCTATATTGTTAAGTAGAAAATAATAGAGAAAGAGAATCCCAGAAGAACTTACAAAAGATGGTTAAGGTAAAGAACTGGTTTTTATAGGTAAGAATATTGAATATTGTTAAAAAAAAAGAATTGGATTTGGGAATTGGTCAAGGTTAAAGTACACTTTAATGATCCTTATAATGAAGAAGCAGATACTTTAGCAAAGGAAGCCTTAATGCTCTCTGTGATCAAATGGAAGAATCTTACTTCATCTAAAATTATTACTGAAATCAAATGGCATAAAATGACTTTAGATAATCCTATAAGAAAGTTTATTAAAAATATAAATAACAAAGTTACAGCTTATCAATGGACTAAACAAAATAGGATTTCAAATAAATGGAATTAACAGATTCAAGATCAATATGACTATACATGGAATTTAATATGGAAAAGGATGAATAATGGACCAAGGATGGTACAACAAGCATAGAGAATCATTAAAACATTCTAGGATTATATTTATAAAGCAAATAGTTAGTATATATCAAACACAACTACTACTATAGCATCAAGTTGAAGGCCTATATAACAAAACCATCAAAAGAAAAGAATCAAACTGATATCATAAACTTATAACAATTGTAGCAAACTTTTTCAAGACAAGAACAATTTTGACAAACTTAATATGTTTACTCAAGTTGAGTTTACAATCTTCAGCTCAAATATATTTGTATAATATATTACTATAGTAAATAATAAACTCATAGTCAAAAAAAGAATCAGTAACAATTTAAATCACACAAAAATTATACACTTTTAGTATTCAAATTACTCTTTTTTCACCAACTGTACAAGCTGCAACTAAATAAACATATCAGATAGTAAAAGTAACAAATACTTCATAAAGATATATAACAGGGATCTTACAAAAACCCAGTATTATTCATTGCCTAATCAGTCTCAATAAATAATAGTAAACAAAATATTTGAACACAAATTTCTCCTAGTAGTATTGTTAAATGGTTAACTCAACCAAATCAATTATTCAAGACAATAATAATAGATCTATATCCAAAACATATTACAATTCTCAATAAGTTAGTAAAACTATCAGATAATACTATTGTATACTTTAAAAAATAAATAGTAGTCTCGGTTATTTGAATAAGATTGATATCTTCTATAATAGAACCTACAACTTTATCAAAGATATTAATCACATTAGTATTGGAATCATTCTTTAAAACAATATAATATAACTGTAAAGATTTTAGTATATATTATAATCAAAGAATTCAATGACTTTTAGCCATTGCATTAGATTTAAGTTTAACAAGGTATAATACTATATGTCACATATATATTGACTCATTTATTGCAATTAGTGAAATTCAGGTAACATCCAAAAATAGTATAAAAAGGTGTTGATACCTCTATATTATAGACTTATATGAATACAATAACAAAAAGAGATTTAAACTGCACTTAATATAAAGTAAGCAAGAAAGATATCTCAAAAAAACACAAACTAATAAACCAGCTAGCCAAAATTTGTCTAAATAATCCCAATACAATCCATATAACTGGACTCCCTAACTATACAGACAATTTAAACTTAATAATCTATAAATTCTTAGATACTGAGATCATATAAAATATCAAGAAAATTATTGATTATATATAATAAACAAAACATATTATAGCATAGAATATACTTAAACATAATTTTAATTTATCAATAGAATAAAGAAAACAAATAGACTGAAAAAATTCTATTATTAATCTCTAATCTTTCAATATAAACTTATTACTATACAACTTATAGAACCAGAAAAATCATACTTTTGCACTTCAACTTTGGAATTATAAACTTCTTATAATGAACAAATTATATATATGTCATTTAAATATATATATAACAAATAAATATTTTAGATATTTAAAGACAGAAGACCAAAACTATCTTTATATATGCAAGATATATAAACTTAATATTAAAACCTTATAGTCAATACAATTACCAAAAAAATCTTAGTAAAAATATAATAATCAATATATATAAATCTTAAATTATAATTATAGCTAAAATGAAGAAACATAAAATCTGAAAGATTATAATTGAAAAGAAATTATCAAAAATATTACTTAAATTATTATCATGTATCTAAACAAAAGCAAAACTATTGAAATAATTCAAGATATCATCAAATATATTAGATTTATTACTTTCAATATATAAAAATCAGATAATGAAATTAACTATATCAAGATCAAATTTAAAAAATATAATAAAATCCAATAATATTATATATAGAAAATATAAATACTTATTAATATAACAATTATCATAAATATAGTCAGTTTTAACAAATCTATCTATAATATTTTTGAAATATATATTAATGGAATCTAGGTACATTAGCTTTTCTATAAAGACAACATGTCACAAAGAGTTTTAAGACAAACCAACTTTCTTACAAAATAAATAAAAATAACATAGAAAAAATCTGATTGCAAAATTGCTTTATAATTTGAAGTAATATATATCTTTTTATACCTAATAAAGTGGACCTATTATTGATATAAAAAAAAAAAAAAAAAGTAAATTTGAAGTAACAAAGGAACTTTAAATCTATTCCACATCAATGATAAATTGTTTCTTGAAAGGCCCTAAGAATGAATAAAGTTTGTCAAACTTTTAATTATGTGATAATTATATCAATTAAATTTGTGGATTTGTCAAACTCTTATTATAAGTTGTGATTCCGGTCAACATTAGATTTATGATTTCAATAAAATTGATTTGTAATTCCGGTTGACATTAAATTTGTAATTCCGGCTGACATTAGTTCATAACTCTGGTTGACACTAAATTGTAGTTCCAATAGAATTAAAATTATAATTTCAGCCGGCATTACGATTTTTCGCGATAATCACATTTTACTCTGAGATGTCACAATAATGATCGTACCCGTAATCTATAGATTAGCCTTTTTATTAGTTTTAGTAACTTTAATAACTGTATTTTGTATTTATATACAGTAATATGCACCAGCTAAAATAAAGATTAGCCAATAAAATTCCTAGAGCTTAGTCCTGCTCTAGAAACTATAAATGCTATATGGCACAGTAAATTTAGAAAGAACTTATAAAATACACAAAAAAAGACTTTTATTATTAATTAGACGAGTGCTTGAATGTTCAATTGCTTTGCGAATTCCATCTATTGTGGTCTTACTAATAAATTAGGGGAAAAAAGACTATATACAGTAGGTCAAACTAGCTAATCAAAGAACACTTCTATCGAAAAACAATTGTTCTAGAATAATGACATATCGTTGTACGTACAAGAAAATTGAGACATTAAAATGTTCGAAAGGTGTTTCGTATATTCACAGCGTCCCGGAATTTAAAAAACACCTAAAATTAATTTTATCCTCCGTAAAACTTGAGACCACGCCTGTAGAAAATGTACGAATCCGATTAATTCTAACTATTCATTTTAACCTTTATTATGGCGACTAAAATATCAGGTGAAATGTATACTAACCTCGTCATTTAACTTTTTCACACTCATCTGTCCATTCTCTACTAATGACCTTGCCAATTTTCCGACATAACTTGCGTAGAACTCTAAGAGTAGATAATTATCCGGAGAGTACTTCAGATTTTTTGTCAATTCAGTTATCACCTTACATATAAACGTTAATAATTTTTTAATTTCTTATTTGCAAACCAAACAAGGTTCGGGTCTTCGGGGGTTTAGAGAAAGGATGGAGAACCATTATAGGGCCTAGACTCAATAGAAGTGATTCGATTGATTCCTAAGACGTTATTAAGGCGAAAGAAAGAGTCTATGTTAGTCTATTTAGACTTAATGATGGGTGAATTGATAAGCTGAGATAGGAATAAGGTAACATACTATGTCATCGTGATAAACTTTTCTCACTTCCAACCAGTAAAGGTATAAGTAGCAGATTTGCTCATTATATGAAATATATCTAGCGGAAAATTCAAAGATCGTTAATATTGCTAATGGTTCTTTACTAAGAAAAAGAATCCCTCGCCTGTTTTAACGATAACATAGGCATATTTATACCCGATTTAAATGCTTCATCTGCCTTTCGTTTATTCTTGAGCGTATCTAGGAACATCAAGAATATCGGTTAATAATTCGACTAGTTTAACATGTTTTATTTTTTAGCATACTATATACCTTTTTTTAATAAATTTAACTTTCTAGATGAACGAGGTGACGTACCTCTTCCGGAATGGAAGTATTTTGCTCAGCGCTATGGATCGGATAATAGAGAAAGAATTTTTGCGGAAGAAAGAGTTAGAATATTGCGTGGTAAAAAAAATTATTCGAAAGAGGAACTAAATATCGGCCGCTTGAAAAAAAAAAAAACTGTACTTATCTAAATATTTCGCCGGGAATGAATTCTAAAGAGTAAGAGTCCAGTTAAGACCAAGAGACCGAGAACTAATACACTTGCACGGTGAAGATAAGAGACCGAGAGACCAAATACGCTTAGCGACGAGCCCGGCGAGGACGAGACCGATGATCAAATAGACTTAGCGAAGGGTCCTGTGAGACCAAGAGACCAAGACCCTCATCTTACGAGCAAGCCCCAACTCTTCAACTGTTATAATGAAAGTACATAATCGATTCCTCCTCCAGAATCAATAGACATTATTACAGGTGCAATTCAAAGAGTTTGAAAAAGGCGTGCCTTTCAGAGTAATTGAAATCCCATCACTCAGGCAACACAGGTCGTGCCCTTACGCGCTAATGACCTTCGGATCCTGCGCGAGAACTTTCAAAATAATAAATGACCTTTTTATGTATGTACATTATGTCATATGATTACTGATCTACATCGCGTTAACAAAATATAAATAACTTTTATCATCAGCCGTTTTACGTAATAAAATAATAAGATTAGCCATGATAAAAATAGAGAACATCACTCTTTTATCCTTTCACGTTTACACCCCGTAAAAACAAATAATTCTTTTACACCATGAAAATTTCTTCGTGGTTACGAGAATCGGGGTTGTCGTGAAAAACATTAGGAATACCTTCAATTCAATTATAAATGAGCTGCACGTCAATTTTCCGCTGAAGGTCTTCAAGAAGTCGATACGTGCATCACTAAAAAATCACTGTTCAAAGAAGGTTGGAACCAAGTGTGTCCTAAAAGTAAAGGCTAAATAACGTTATGAAAAGGGATAGAGCGTTATCTAAAAAGTCACCAGCTCACATAAAAATATTCAACTGGATCGAAGAATATAGTGCATCGTTATCTAAGCAATCCAAACAGTTCAAATTATGTGATAAAATTAAATTTTAAAAACTTTAAAAGATAGAATTATGTAGAAATACTATATTTTTAATAGTAATTAGTAAAACCAATTAATGGTAGAATTATTATACAGTATATCCAAATCGAACGCAGTATTCGAAAAAACACGGATATATACATCTGCTACCGCTAATAATAATCACGACAGAAGCACCTCGCCTCCGCCAGTAAAACAAGAGTTTTCACTCTCAAGCAATCGCCAGTCTGATAAAGAGGTCAAAATAGTGAAATCGGTCCAAGCAGTTACCGAAGATAAGCTGAAACCAGAAGAAGCAAAATTGTTGAGCATTTTTACACATTCGTGGAAAACGAACTGTATAAATTCCTCATCGAGTACGAAAATATCATCCCCGCAAAGGTTGTAGAGACTTTTACCAAGAAAAGAAATCCCCCGATTAGCTCTGATTTCAGAGACGCCGATCTTTCGAGCATGCTCAATTTTGCTGCCGAGCATATCGATATTTTTTTAGACAAATCGGTTGGTTTTTCACGGTCTATACAAGGCAACCCTGTAAAGATCAAGGACTTCAAGGAGAACGTGCGACATAAAATGGCACACGAATTTCTACGAACGGAGAAGGTCGCTGGAGCGATCTTGCGATAAAAAATGTCACTTATTTTTCATGTCATATCGTTGCCTGTAGGTAAATAATTTATTCTAACTTCACATTAGAGCAATTATATACTGTATATTGATTTTTTTTTTTTTTTTTTTTTTAATCTAACACCGGGGGTAACTATGAGGATATGTATGCCGTCAGAGAAGAGGTTGACAATGAAATTGCTCAGAAATTAATAGAAAGGGCGGTTACAAAAAGAGTCAATATCACCAAAAAGGAAAGATCAACGATAGCTCTTGTGAAATGACAGAATTCTTCATGAACTTTCTTGAAGAGGTTGAGGAGAGCGAAAAGGGACAGAAGCAGGAAATTATGAAAATGGCATTGAGAGGACGAGCGTTTGGCGCGGATTTGGGAAATGGTCGTTACGCAGAAAAGCAAGAAAGAGCAAATTCGAAAATACATTGAGTTTGTGAACATGATGTTCGATATTGTAAGTATTTGAGTATTCGATGACTTACTATGAATGACAATATGGCAGATTCGGAACTCAACGTCAATGGAAAGAGTTGTACGAGAGATGTGAAAAAAAGACGAGAGTAGGCTGACTCATTTTATTAGATGCCGTAAATAACAAGGACCGCAAAAAAGTCCGAGTTATCATGTGATGGATATAGGAAAAAGTATCGTGAATATACTGCATATTGTTTTGCCCGTAACATGGTCCCTATTCTTCCGACTCATTTCAAATAGTAAATTTAAAATAAGATTGAGCTACGTATGTATAAATTAAAATTAAAAGATTAACCAATACTCTTAAAGGATTTCGGCCACAATGATTTACGAAATGAAAACATATGATGACTTGTAAACAGTCTTGTAACAAACAGTAAGTAATCATAATTCAGAAGAATTAACGGATTTTAATAATGTCTGCCGTTTCCACTGTTACTCCTGTCTCTGTCCTGCCTACTCATTCGCAACGCTACACGTGTTTGGCTTGTCAAGTCGCTTTTGAAACTGCTGGGAACCAGAGAAGTCACTATGGCACTGACTGGCATCGTTACAATTTAAAAAGAAAAGTCGCCGAGTTACCTCCCGTCACGTATAGTGCGTTCGAACAAAAGGTTCTAGGTAACATACACTTTCGGTTCACAAATATATTTCATCACTTTAAGCATAGAGGTTTGGTAGCCTGATCTGATTGATTATTATATGCAGCTCAACAAGCCCTCAGTAAGAATGCAGCCGAAGAGATCAGTTTCTCTGCTGAATGTTCTGCTTGCGGGTGTGGTATTATTTATTATACTGTTGGCATATTTCTTGAGGAACTGCATTGAAATTATAACAACTAATTTCAATCAAATTTGAAAGCAAAACTTATTATTCAAAAAACGCATACGCGAATCATTTGCAATCTAATAAGCACAAGGTTTCTGAAGTCAAAGCTACTCAAGAGGGTAGATAATTCTGTTTTATTTGTTGCTTCTGGAAGACCGGTTGGTAAAATGTCTGTCTAATTAAATTACCAATTCTAATATTCGATAATTTATTCACTTAGGCAAATTACAAAAGAAGAAACTCCCAACAATCTTACACAAAGATGGAGACACTCTGCGGAAAGAGGAGACGCAACAAAGCATTGAAGAGGTATTATTGTCTAGTGCTCATTTATTTTTAAAATGTAAGGAGGATGAAATTGATTTTCAAATCAAACATTTATTTAGATAATCGACAAAAAAATTCTAACCTCCGTACGATTAGAAGAGACTGATTGTCTTTTCTGCACCCACAAATCCAAATCCTTTGACGCCAATATGACGCATATGACTAAAATTCATAGCTTTTTTATTCCGGAGGTCGAATATTTGGTAGACCTTCATGGTTTGATTAAATATTTAGGCGAAAAAATTTCGGTCGGGAATGTATGCCTATACTGCAATGGGAGGGGTAAGAGTTTAAGGAGTCTTGAAGCAGTGAGAAAGCATATGGTGTGTAGATCATCAGTCACTTCATTATTTTTGTTTTGTCAAATTGCACTGTGCTAATTGTTTAATCATTTCCGCAACTCGGATTTGAATTAGATCGATAAAGGTCATTGCAAGATAGCTTATGATAGAGACGAGGATGTGATGGAGATTGTAGATTTTTATGACTTTACTTCAAGCTATCCGGTTGAGGGAAGCGAAGAAGGATGGGAACACGTCGATGATGAGGAATGGGAGGATGTTGAAGATGATGTAGACAGTAGTGTGGGCAAAAGTGAACACCCCATGAGGTATATAACGTATTCCAGCATAGTTTAGGCGATTCTGTAATTTTTCTTTGCTCATCGGATCTTCTCCTGTTCAGTGGTTTAATATATGAAGATGACACGGAACTAGTGTTACCCTCTGGAGCCCGCATTGGACATCGTTCGCTATGGAAATATTACAAACAAAGCCTGCGGCCTGAAGAGGTGAGAATTAATGGTGTATTGGTTTTTCAATATTCTAATATTGACGACATCTTTATCGTTAGGAACGCGATTCTGTCATCATTAACCGTCTCATCACTCAATATGGGGAAAGTTTTGGTTACACTCGAAATTCTGGAGGTGTCCTTGCCACCAAAGGCAGTCAAGTCAAGCGATCTCGCGCCACGATTTTCCAAGAGAAACATCGTCAACAAGAATTCGATTTGCGTGTCGGCGTGAAGGCCAATAAGTTACAACGTCATTATAGGGCCCAAATATTGTAAATTACAAAATACATCAATAATGCGTGTTTATAAGAAAATTCATGTTAACCACTGAGATTTCAACTAATTTTATAATAAACAAATATGATAATCTATTGGTCGTATTTCTCACGGGATTTCCCGTTATTTTTGCTCAACATCTCGCGTATAAACGTTGAACTCAATTTAAGTTTTTTAAACTCTTCATCCTTTAAGGATGAGTCAGAAGAAGATATCACCTCAATAACCGAAATTTCTAAGGGATTGAGACCTCTATTCTTTCGTTCTTCGTTTACTAAATCGAATCGAATGGAAGGGGGTTTATAACTGAATTTTAAGGAAGCTGTGGGAAGAAACAGACGAGTAGGTGAAGGAGACATACTAGAATAAGCACCAGACACTGTTTCCTTGGATACAACTAAAGCTTGGATATCTGGGTCGGTGATTGTTGGACCATAGATATCATATATTGGTACCACCTGTGTGATTGAGAGTAAGATGAGCTAGTAGTGTAGGACAATAAAAATATAAGTTCCCATACGACAATCATTTACCTCGTACAATAGACCCCGACGGATAATATTTAGAAATCTCTTGGCTTCCGCGATCCGAACGTCGATTGGTTCCATATATTCTTTATACTTCTTATTTGTGAGCATTGAGTCTCCTAGGAATCCGAGGGTCTCGCGTCATAAGATTATCATCAATCTTTGGTTACTTTTAGAACGCATAATTGCTAGCAAGGACTCACCGGTGACTCCACAAATTAACCTTTTGTTGGTGATCCATGCCGACATTGTTAACAGAATCTTGTGTCCCACATGCAAGTGATCAAAAGTTCCACCAACAGCAACGTTCGGATGCACCTGAGGTTTATCATCGTCCAACTTGTCGATGGGATCATGATGATTTGTGATAATTTGAGGTGATGGGGGTGTGATGGTGTCAATTACGTGTATGGGAAGTTCCGTTAATTCGGCTGCTTTTCGATTCTTGTTAAACTTTTCTAATGTGGGGCGCTCTATATTCATGAATTCAATCAATAAATTACACGAAAACAAAATGGAACGATACAAAGCTGGAAATGTGACAATATTCTTACCCAAGTTGTTCCCGAAGAATACTTCGAATTCCCATTCTCTCTCTAATTCCACCGAATACCCACACCAATTCTCGAAGATCACCTCAATTTCAAGGAATGGCCTCGAGAGTTTATAAGACGTTTTTGTTCCAGACACGTAAAAGGTGTTCAATAAATTGTTAACTTTATCCCAAAACTTTAGTGGTGACTTTTTGCAAAGGTCTATATCTTTGCAGGAAACATATATAACCAAACACTTGTAAGTATTATTGACCGCCGATTCGATTAATTCCCGGTGGTGATTAGTGAAGGAGGTTAGGGAAGGTAGTGTGACTCGAAGCAGCGAGGAATTATAGTTTGGCATCCTTGCGTGATATTTATTATATTTGTTGGAAAACCTTGGTCGTGAAGTGACAATCTCTCCCGCAAATTGGATTACATACAAATTAGGGATGGACGCCCGGTACACGGTAGACAATTTTGGAAACATTTTCGCGTCAATAGTATTCCCGAAATAGATCGTAAATTTTTTTTTGCAATAACAGGTTGGTAGCGTGCATTTATTATTACTTTGTACAAAATAATAAATAGTGTTAAAATTAAACCTTCCATTAACAAACTGCCGAAATCTCCAAATTTGGTCGTGGGAACAATACGTTTCTTAATTATTTTGGATCCTAGTAACTCACTTTATGGTCAGTTACTGTAATTGTTAAAGTCAATTGTTTTTCATGATGTTGAAAATTATAGTAGGAAAGACCACTCCCTAAAAAATTCATTTTAACTTTTTAAGCTTTAAAAATTTTTAAATTAAATAGTCCATCATATATTTTTTAACATAAAAAATTGATGTGAGTATAATATAACTCAATAATTTATAAAATCAAAAATTTTTAACTTAATATTCTTATTGTTTTACTATAAAAATTATATTCAAAATTTTATTAAAATAAGTATTTTTTGAAAAAAATTTTAAAAACATTAAAGTTAAAATTGAATTTTTCAACAATCATCTTATTAAATTTTTTGATAATAATTCAAATTTTAATTTAAAAATTTTTGATTTTATAAATTATTGAGTTATACTGTATTATACTCATATCAATTTTTATATTAAAAAATTTTTTTAAATCTATTTGTATAAAACAGATTGTCTATATAAAAAAAAAAAAAAAAAACAATATATTAGATAAATAAAAAATCACTGTTTAAAAAAGATTGAAATCAAGTGTGTTTTGAAAGTAAAGATTCTCACTAGGTAATAAATTTCCTTAGATGATATATGAAAAGAAAATCAAGATTAAGAATAGATAAATTCCTTAAAGGTTAATAAAAGAAAGGATATCTCAATCAACAATTTCTTATTAAGAAGAAGTCTTGAGAAGTAGATCTTTAGAGAAAGTTGAAAATTTTTTTTTCAATTTTTACTTTTTTATTTTCTTGTTATCTATTTAAATATTTTTAGATATTCTCCTTCCTTTTTTTTTCAACCTATCTTTTTATAGTTTTCTATATTTTATGACAAGTTGATTAGATTAGAATAATAGTTTGACTATAATATATATCATACTTCTCAAATAAAAATATACTTATGTTTTCAATTGATTAATAAACTATTAATCTAGTTTGACTACGGGTACTAAAAAAAAAATAAATAAATAAAAAATAAATAAAAAAACAATATAAAAAATTCTAATATTTTTTAAAAATTTTGATATTTTTAAAAAATGATATATTGATATTTTATTAATATATATACAGTTGCTTTCAAAAGTTTGAGTCTACTTACAATATTTTTATTATAAATTTCAACTTTGACAATTGTTAAATCATTAACTATATAGTCAAAAATTATAAAATTATATATACAATATTATGTTTTAATACCTATTCTATTTCTTATATTTTTTAAAAAATTTTATTAATATATTCTAAAGTTTTATTATTGTTAAATATTTTTATTTTTTTATTAATTATCATATGATTTACAATAATAGCTGATCAAAATCCTCCAAAAACAAAATTTGATAAAGAAAGAAATTTTTGAACAATAATAAAACTTTAAAAATTATATATCAAAAATTTTTAAAAAAATTATAATAAATAAAACTAGTATTAAGATATAATATATATAAATTTTATAATTTTTAGTTATATAATTAAGAATTTAAAAATTGCCAAAGTTGAAATTTATAATAAAAACATAGCAACTGGACTCAAATTTTTGGAACTAACTGTATATATATGATACATATAAATAAATAAAAATCATTAATATATATAATATACTGTATATAAATAAGTAATAAAAATATATCTACACTCCTTTTCTTTCATATTATGAGTATAAATAGTGGTCATACAACCATATTTCACATAATATTCTGAATAACAATTCATTATCTTTACTTTACAATAAATTGTCATGATTACAAATATTGTAATAATAATAATTGATCATATCATTTTTATTTAACAAAAAATAAATTGATGTCTATTTATATAAAATTTACATATGTTCAAACTTTTAATATAAGTTCAAGCATATGTCAATAAAACTTTTTTTTTTTAAACCTTCTGTCAGGCTAGTTATATATGCTTTATTAAACAATTGTAAGCTGTACATATAGTATGAATCACTAAAGCCAAAACTTTAACTAGCTCACTTGTCTTAGTAATTACTTTAAATACAACTTTGGAAGTAATTTTTCACTTCATTAAAAGTTCAGGTGAAGACCCTTCCAACTTTTAATATCATTGCCTGCAGGTCACTGCTGCAGATTACTCTTTGCAGTTCTGACAGAACTCAAAATCCAGCCATTTTATTCTGAATCTAACCCCTTTTGATAAGATATCTGTGAGACCTTGATCTTCTAATCTTTCTTCTTCTATTA
>CAJVPT010001736.1:0-20102 GCA_910592055.1 Acaulospora colombiana | reverse complement strand
AAAGCTGAGGTCTAAATACTTTCCTTGAGATATCCCAATCTGGTGCTCACTTAAATGAAAGACCAGTTGGATTGACTCGTCTGATACTGCAGGTGGTAAAAAGAAGATTTTTTCTAAGGTTCAAGTGAAGCAAGAAGACTATTCCAATCAGGCAGATCCTTTTTGAGAAGAGATTGTTTTTATTTTTAGATTTTTTTGGTGGGTCTTAAATTGTCTCCTTTTCTCAATCATTTTTCCCTTTTCCCCTTTTCCCTTTTTAATTTAGCAATTCATTGGTTTTCGGGCAATCAAACAGTGACAAACTATTAACAATAATTCTGGTAGATAGAGGTTATTACCAATCTATTAGAGTGAAATATTGTCCCTAAAATCTGACTTAAAGTACTTTTATATAAAGACGAGTTAGTCACTTTGTGAAAGTCTATAAAATATTATAAATTCATTTTCAATTTTTCAATAAAGACATACTATTGTGGCATGATTGCGGGTTAAAAAAAAATATATATATATATATACTCAAATAAAATATAATGAAATACAAATGATAAAAAATGAAAAGCCACAATAAAACTTGAAGAAAATCAAGAACCTATAGAAGTATATATTGTGTAAAATGAATTTGAAGAATTTAAATAAATTCATGAAAGACTTACTAAATTAACATAAAATTTTCAGAGTTGCCTAGGATCAAAAAATAATTAAGTATGGTAAAGGAAAAAATAAAACACATTATTATAAATATATAAAAAATACTATTCAAGAAAGAGAACAAATTAAAAAACTTGATAATATTTTAAGACAAATAATTGGACAAGAAAGAGTCAATAAAAGAGAAATAAAATCTGAAGAAAAGAAAATACAGTACAAAAAAGATGATCAAATAAGGGAAGACCATATACTATTTAGAAAAAGGTTTTTGAATTCTGTAAAGGATTCCCTGAATTCATAACAGGAAAAACTATTAAAAAAAGACTCGAAGTAATCTTAAACAAGAAAATAGTATTACCTAAGGATTGCAAGAATAACTATAATATAAGGAAACAGATTAGTGAGTATTTTGAAGGAATAGAAAAGGAAAATAACTTGATAGAAAAACAAAGTGAAAATATAAAAATAAAAAGGGAAAAATAATAGGATTAGTATATTTACTATAACATATTTATTACTGGAATACAAAACAATATATATTAGTCACAAAGAATATAATTTGGGATGCATTGGTGAATACATTATTGATTTAGAATTAAGTAACATCCTATTAGGAATTTGCAGAAAAATTATTATGTATGAAAATTGCTACAAATATGAAAGTAGTGAAGACAAAAGATTTGATTGTCATACTTATACAATAGTATCCAGAATATATGAGAATAATGAACTAAAAAGAGTATTTAAAATATTATACCAGAATATGCAATGTAAGGTAATAATCAAAAGATATAACAATATAATATTATTTATAGATATAAGGGGTAGCAGAAAACAAATTACCGAAGAATAAGCAATAAAATTGGAAAGAAAGTTAAACAATGGAATACATCTCACCCTTGAAATATACAAACCACAACAAGGTAAAACACTCATAGACAAAATTGTTGATATATTATATTTCCAGAATAAAGAAAACTGTGAATCTGAGGAATTATCAGAAACCAAAGAAGGATCTCAAGAAAATAATAATAAAATGCAAGATAACAATGAATTTATATAATTTGAGAATTTGGATACAGAACTATAAAGTATTTCATATACCTGAATTATCATTAATAATAATTAGAATAGTATTGGAAAAATACACAATATAATAAAAGGAATATAATAAAAAAGATATCAAATTAATTACATTAAGAAAAATATGGAAAATTTGTAAATTATGACAAAAATTAACTCAAGACTGATTAATTAAGAAGAATTTAATTACTGATTAATAAAATTATGGAAGTTTTGTAGTCTATATGAAGAAGAAATAACTGGATTATACCATAGGAAAGAAAGAATATATATACATATCATATATAAAGAAGAAGAAACAGATAGGAAAAGGAGATATTATTGAAGGATTGGATCTATTAAAATCATAACCATAAGAAAACTTGAAAGGATATTTAGTTGGAAATATAAAAATATTGGAACTTACCAGGACATTGTAACTATATAACCTCTACTATCCTTGAATTATCCGCTTTAGTATACTATGACCGAGGTATTCTTCCTCAACTTAAAGTGGATTACTACTATAGTTATTCCATCTATCTATCTGATTTGAAAATTATCGAATAAGTTAACAAATTAATGATTCCCTATTCTGTAAACTATTCTTTGGGAACAATCAGGAAGCTTTACTCAGTATTGGAGGTATTTACTTTAAAAGTGATTTGAAAATCCAAAATCTAGTAAAAAGTTATAGTTTTGTTATATGAATAGTTTAAAAAACTATTTTATTACTAATAATATATATGATATTTTTCACAAAACAAATCCAAACACCAACATCAATCAAATTTATTCTTTTTATATTGATAACTCTTGTTTAATTTACTGTCCACCTCAAGAATCTTCACCTATTTTCAAAAACTTTTGAAATTGGTTCAAAGTTGAATTCATTACTACTTTTTATATCTTTATGATCCAATATTATTTTAATCAAATTCTTTTTGCTTTTATCTTTTATTTTGAATTTATTACTATTAAAAAATTAATTTTTACTATCCAATATATACACATTTATTCTTTTGATAATATTTATTTGAAACTCTTATCAGCTATTACACAATTTAACTTTTTTACTATTGATCCTTTTGAACTATCTAATTTATCTGTTAATTGTATATCTTGAATAGCTTACTTTGTTCTTAGCACATTCAAAACTTATAATTACAGTATTTCAAAAATTTTTTATTTTTCAATAAACCCTTATATTTTGAATCACTTTTTAACTCTTCTATTTCTATTTTTTTTTTCTTCTATTCTATCTCCTATTTCTATCTCTCTTAATTATATATATATCCATACAACAATAGCAATACTCAAGGATATTTATAATTACTTTGAACAATATTCTTTGTCCTCACACTTCAATATACTATGAGTGGAACCTTTCTCTGATGATAAAATCCAGGATCCTATAATTTGATTGACTTTCTTTGAAAAGGTCATGATGGTTAATTAATAGGAAGGCAAAAAATTGATCTATATGCTCAATACCAACTTTCAGTATAAAGCTGAGAAATAGTGAATAATATATTTTGTAAATAATAATATTGATGTTGATATCATGAAATGGAGAACCATTTTTGAGGAATTCAAAAAATAGTATTGTACTCAATAATAAATTAATAAATGAACATATAATCTTGAAAAACATAGGCAAGGACCAATTGAATCTGTAACTACTTATCATCTACTTTCAAAAAACTTTTTAAAAGGGTCAATATTAAAGAAAATATAAGTCCTAGCCAAAAACTCCACTATTTATCAGGGGATTGCTATCATATTTGGTTTCAATTATTTTTATAAACAATTCTAATAGTGTAACTACTGTATACAAACTTGCAATAGTTTATCAAAATAGTTAGAATATAAACAATAATGAAAAACTTTGCAATTTTGCTTCTACCTCAAGGAATTTTAAAATAGATTCTTTGAAATTTGAAGATCTTGTAAATGCTCTTACCAAAAAGTTTGAAAAACTCCAATTGAACTTGGCTGAAAAATTAGAACTTTTTTTTGCTCAAGTGAAAAAATAAGGCCATTGTCCAAGGCAACCTATTTCTAGTCCTATTAATAGATCTAACTCTATTCAACTTATATGTTTCAAGTGCAATAAACCAGGATATCTAGTCAAGAAATACATATCTGAAAAGATTTAACCAAACTCTCCCAAAACTAGGAAACCTTTGAATTATTTCACTATTGAGAAATCTGAGAAGAAGTTCAATAAATCTAAATATGAGAAGAAAGTTTATATTAATCAGCACAATCAACCCTATACCATTAATAGAAGGGTAGTCAAATAAAAGCAAAAACAATCTGAATCAAATATGGAATAAACCTATGCACCAGAAAAGTCTCTAGAATCCCACCAAGGAAATCCATAACTCTGAACCTGAAGTGATTGCAGCCTCTCCTACGGCCAAATCCAAAAGACCCAAAATCAAAGCCTAACCATTTATTGTGAACCAACTATTCAACTATAACATCTCTAAGGATATTCTGAATCTTCTTGTCAAAACTATTCTAAAACAAATATTGCAATATCCCAATTATTATAAAAACTTGATAAAAATTCTCAAGTGATCTAAGATACTGTATCTATAAAAATCAATTATCTTACCTTTGATAACTTAAAGAAAACCATAGCTACCAGGTGCTATGTCCACATCAAAAAAAATCCTATGATAGCCATTCTTGACTTTAGTGCTACTATCAGCATCATTACTGATAAACTTATGAGAAAACTTGAATTGAAAATTGACACCAAGTCCAAAACCATTATAATTATTACCAATGGTACACAAGCTAGGACCTTTGGACAAATAACTTCTTTAAAAATATCTATCCAGAATTTAATTGTATTAGCGATCTTGCAAATAATTGAGTCATGTGAGGAGACCTTTTTTTGAGAACTAATTGGCTAAATCACATGAAAACAAATTGAAATTTTAAGGACCGTACTCTTAAAATTACTTATAAGGGTAAAACTATTGCCATAAAAATTACTCACTATACTAATACTCCCCCATATTTTCTACAAAGTAATAATAATTATAAGAATTATAAGGATGAACTTTTGGATGAAATTGAATATGAATCTAAAAGTGATCTTGAGGAATAGGAAGCCTACATATCTGATTTTGTTCTTGAATCTGAGAATGAAAACCTTGTCCTTTTTCTCTCTAATTGTCTTAAACCTGAAGAATTCACTTTTAACTATTTATTGAAATCTTAATCAAGGAACAATAAGCTAAAATTCAACTAATCCTATCTGATCATAAGGATATCTTTGTTGATCACATTTTCAAAGAAGGCCAAACATGTAATCTAGGAAGGATCACAGTAGTTATCCATAATATTAATACTGGGAATACTATTTCAATTAAATAGCAACCATACAAAGCCTCATCTGATCAATAGGTATTCATCAAAAAGGAAATTGAAAAAATACTATAGCAAGGAATTATTAGTTCTACTACTAGCTCCTTATCTTCATCTGTTGCTATAGTTAGTGCCCAAGAAAAATAATAAGCAGTACTTTTATGTTGATTATAGAAAATTCAATGTAGTTACTGAAAAGAATATCTACTTCATATTGATTGTGAATGATCTTTTGGAAACCTTTAATGGTGTTCAATAGTTCACCTGTCTTAATCTAGCAAATGAATATTGACAAGTAGCAATGAGTGATAGAGACAAACACAAAACAGTATTCACAATAAAATATGGCCTATATGAATTCAATATTATGTCCTTTGATCTCTATAATGCTCCTGCAACTTTTCAGTAACTAATGGACAATATATTGGCTCCCTATTATAGTAAATTTGTTGAAGTTTATCTTGATAACATTACTATCTTCTCTACCATCTTTGAACTCCACTATTAACATGTTTCTATTATCTTGAATGCTCTTAGGAAGTCTCCCTGATACTAAACTCTAAAAAATGTTACTTCTTTTTATTGAAATAAAATTACTTGATCACATAATTAATCACAAGAAAATTCAATTTGATAATAACAAAATTGTGAAAGTTAAGGAATTTCCAAGGCCCACTACTATAAAGTAACTGAAAGGATTTCTTGAACTTGTCTCTTATTATAGGAAGTTTATCAAAAACTTCTCTTCAATTGCCCATTCTCTAAATTCTCTCTTGAAAAAGGATACCCTTTTTGAATAGATAAATAATTATCAGCAAGTCTTTGAAACTTTGAAATGACTCTTAACCTTATCTCTTGTCTTGAAATATTCTGATTTCTCCCAAGATTTTCTACCTTCATACTGATGCCTTTGAAACTAACATTGGTACTGTTCTGGTACAAAAGGATAGAAAAAAGAAGTATACAATAGACTATACTAGCTATAGTCTTAACAAAGCTGAGCAAAACTATTCTGTCACTGAATTAAAATGTCTTGCAGTTATTTGGACTATTGAATACTTCTATAAATACCTAGAGACTCAACACTTTTTCTTGATTACTGACTACTCTGCTCTCCAATAGTTGAAAACAACTGAACTTAAATGATAATATGCAAGGTAGATATTCCACTTGAAATTCTATAACTTCATTATCAAATACAGAGCTGGAAAGAAACACAACAATACTAATATCATGTCTAATATATATAATATAGATGAATTAATCTTCCACAACTCCAAGTCAATATCTATCCAAAACTAATTCAAAGTTAGCAATTACAAGTAAAATCTAACAATAAATAATATCCAATCCAGGTAATCAGTGTCCTGAAAAACAATACAACCTATCTTATTAAAATAGAATTTTAATATTATCATTGTCTCAAAAACTATATTTAATATAATAAATTATTTAACACTTTTGACAACAAACAACAAAAGTAACTTATCTCCAAAGTACAATATTATTAAGTGAAAAACAATTAACTCTATAAAAAGGATTATCACAAGAAAACAAGAAATCAATTATTCTGTATAATTCAAAAACATGAAGTGGAATCAATCTTATACTTACTATATAACCATTCCCCTAAAGCTTATCTTAATGTAAACAAGGTCTTTGAAAAACTATGTGATCAATACTACTAGTCCCAAATATTTAAGGATATGAAACATTATATCAATACCTGTAACCAATATTAATAATGAGGAAAATTCAAGATTTCTAAATCCTTATATCCAATCATAGTTGATGACCTCTTCTTCAAAATAGGTATTGATATTGTGGGACTCCTTCCAATCACAAGCAAAGAAAACAAATATATTATCATTACAACTGACTACTTTATCAAATAGCCTGAAACCAAAGCAATTTCTTATGCTACAGAATAGCAAGTTACAAATTTTATTTATTAAGGTATTATTTGTAGATATGGATATTCAAAACAAATACTTTATAATTGTGAAACATATTTTAGGAATAAAATAGTTAAGCTTTATTGGGAAAATTTCAAATAGACATCTTTATTCTATCATATATTATCCATAAACAAATAGATTAATGAAGTACTTCAATAGAATTTTATGTGAATCTCTAGCAAAAATAACTGAAGAAAAGAAGGATTGGGATGAATTTATTGCATTAATATTATTTGACTATCATATATCAAAACAAGCCTTTACCAAATTTATCCCCTTCTATTTGGTTTATAATTGCAATCCTCAAATACTTCATATAGAAATAAATGAAGTAATGGAAAGAAATATCTTGACCCAACTTTATCAACTAATTGAAATTCTATCCACTACTCAAGAAACTGCCCAAAGAAATATTTTGAAAGTCCAAAGAAAACAAAAGAAGAGATTTGACCTGAAATTGAAAAAGCCAAAAAACTTTAAAATTATAATAAAGTGTTAGTCTATGATACTACCAGGAATAAACACTTTACTGGAAAACTCAAACTAAAATAGAAAGAACCTTATATTGTTCATAATAACTTGAAAAATAGAACCTTTAAACTTAGGACTATGGATGAAAAAGTTCTAGCTGCTCCTTTCAACTTGGCCTTGCTGAAACCATACTTTGACATGAAAAATAAAAATCTACTATATATATTGAAAACTAAAAAAGGAATATACAGTATAATAGTGATAACTCCTAAGCTTTTACCACTATTACAGTTTGCTTCAGGACTTTCACCAATTACCGTATAATCCCAAGGTGAAGTACTTATAAGTGGACAAGTAAAAATAGGAAAAATAAAAACAAAAACCTAAAAGCTCAAGCAAGGAAAAGATTCTATCCAAAGGAATAAGAATAGGAATACTTAACTGGATCAACAGAATACCAAACCTGATTACTCTCTGATACAAGTTTTGGTTTTTACAAAGAGCTAGGATTATTCTTCTCCTAGAAGAAGGATATATTACTAGGAAAATAGCAGAGAGAGAAAAGATCTCTCTAGCAACTGTCTCAAGGACAGGAAAGAGGAAAAGGGAAACTGAAAGCCTCGAAGACCGATCTAGGAGTGGGAGACCAAAAAAGTTCATAAAGAGAGAGGAGTGAAGGGTGGTCAGAAAAATAACAAAAAACGAATGTTCTACTGCTGTAGACATCCGGAAAGACCTTAAAGAAGAAGAAAAGAAGTCTCTGTCCAAACAGTGAGATGTGTATTGAAAAGAAGTGGCTTGAAATCAAAAGTAAAGTGCAAGAAACCATTTCTTTCCAAAAGACACAAGCTTCAAAGACTAAAGTTTGCCCTAAACCACAGGGGGTGGACCATTAAAGACTGGAGAAAAGTTGTATGGTCCGATGAAAGTAAATTTATGATCTTTGAATTGGATGGGAGAGAATATTGTTGGAAAAGGCCTGAAGAACCACTCGAAGATAGGCATGTCAAACCCACATTAAAATTTGGAGGAGGAAGCATTAAGGTCTGGGGATGTTTTATATCACAGGGTATTGGAAATCTTTGTTAGATCCAA
This sequence comes from Acaulospora colombiana, assembly GCA_910592055.1. Classification (NCBI taxonomy): domain Eukaryota; kingdom Fungi; phylum Glomeromycota; class Glomeromycetes; order Diversisporales; family Acaulosporaceae; genus Acaulospora; species Acaulospora colombiana. Next base: position 11,484 of record CAJVPT010001736.1, on the reverse strand, counting down.
GAGAAAATGGACTTGGAACTTTACTGCCAAATACTCGAAAAAGACTTTGGGAATCTTGGACTAATATAGAATCAGATCAAGGGACATTATATTCCAACAAGACAATGACCCTAAACATACTTCAAGAATTTCAAGGAAATGGTTTTCAAGGAATGGCATTAACGTCCTTGAATAGCCTGCACAATCGCTAGACTTGAATTCTATAGAAAATCTTTGGGGAGTAATAAAGAAAAAATTAAGAAATATTTGTATAAAAAATAAGGAAGAATTATGGGTAATAATTGAAAAAGTTTGGAAAAAATAGATATTCAAATATGTAATAAATTAATAGATACTTTATCTCAAAGAATTAATAATATAATAAAAGTAAAAGGGGGTTATACCCGATGGTAAATAAAATTATAATTAATTCATTAGAATAAGTACTTATTATTTGTAAAGAAGAAAAATGGCAAAAGGATAAGATGATTCAGTTATATGTCAATTTCTGGAAACAGACAGAATTGAGAAAATTGGTGTCCTAAAAGAAAATAAGCTGTTATAGGCTAAGATAGATATGAACTCCGAATCATTTGATCAAGAAAAATTGACAAAATAGAATTATAAATATCTCAATAAAATTCTCAGAACAATATAGAATTTTTGAAAAAAACATCACAAAAATAACTACAATAACACTCTTTGGGAAAAATCTTATATTAACCAGGGAATTTATAAACACTTTGGATAAGGAAGATAATAAAACAATTGTAAAAGAAATAATGGAAATTATCAATAAAGTGGAATATTGTACCCATGGGTTAACAGGAAAACTTTCATATCAGGATAGTAAACTTATCCTTAAATATTTAATTAGGAAGAACCCCAGAATTTTGAAGCCATCATAGTAAAAATCATGAAAAGGAACAATGTACTGATACAGAAAAAAATCAAGAATATTGGGACCATGATAAAAAATATAAAAAGACTCATAAGACAGGAGAAAAAAGAGACACAGGATGAAGAAATTGTTAGACTTACTTTAGAAATAGACGAACTCAAAAAAAAGGTTACGAGAATGGAAAATAATAATGACAAATACTCTGATAGTTTTGATAAACTGAACGACATTCAATATGAAAAATTAAGTATAAATACACCTGAAAAATGAGGATCAGACATCTCAGAAAATCACACAATTATCCAAGAAATCCAAAACCAAAATGGAATGTGAACCAGATATTGTTTTATCAGGAAAAGAATGGAAAGACACATCAGAAGAATGTGAACAAATGGACCAAACAGAAACTATTATAATACTTGGAAAAAAAGTTGAACTAGATCAAGAAATTTTGGAAATTTTAAATAAAAAGAGTTTTGCCAGGACAGATAGAGAAAGAGGTCTATTAAAGTTAACATTGAAAGAAAAAATAGCTTGGATAAATACAGTCTCAACAGAGGAAAGTAACTTCATATGGGACCTCTACTTTAATAATAAGGTGACTAATTTTGAACAAGTTTATAGAGAAATTGTTGAAGGAAAAAACAACAAACAAAAGAGGATAGATGAAAAAGAAAAGGAAATCGAGAAATTGGAAAACAAACTTAAGGAATTCCAGGAATTTCAGAAATCACTCTTGATTGTTGATATGAATAAGAAAGTTGGAGATGTATAGTGAATGATAGGAGATATAAACAAAAAATTAAACACAGGATCTGAAAAAAGATACCTTGGAGCAGATGCAACATTTAAGTTTACCCATAGAGATATTGCTATGATAGGTATGAGACAAGCTATGCTGGAATGCCTGGAAGAAAGAAGAATCAAGGAAGTCATAAAAGGGGATTATCAAGATATATGAAAATTGGGGGGTTACAATGGCTGTGACTAGGGATTGTATTTATTAGCTAATTGAAGAAAATAAGGTATAGAAAAAGGAATATGTCAAGATATTACAAAGGGTTTTGGAAGTAAAAGGAAAAGGTGAAGTAATAAATCAAATAAACTAAGAATATCAAGAAAGGACCAAAATAAGAAATCAGCTGATCCTGGAAGAGTTAGAAAACAAAGAATTGATCACAGAAAATAATGGAATCAAGAGAAGGGTCTATGAACTTCAAAAAGAAGTCCAGAAAAAGAATAATTTAGAAAAACAATTGAGAAATAAATATTGAAATTAAGAGAAAACTCTGAAATATCCAATATAAGGAAAAGGGATATTAAAGATAATGTGGAAGAATACGAGGATAAAATAATGAATGTTAAGAATCCCTGAAAAAGCACAATGGGATGAGAAAAACATAGCTAATGAAGAATATATAATCCCTTAAAAACATATAAATACAACAAGAAATCTACTCAGAAAAAGGACAACAGTGAAACAATAATTAGAATAAGGAAATAAAAATGGAAAGTGTGAGTTCAACATCTAAAGCTGATTCAATTTGGGAAAGATTAAATGAAAAACTACCTGACCAAAATAACCAATATATTTTAATGATTAATGAGCAAAGAATAAAAGCCCTAAAAGGAAGGGTTCAGTCATTAATCAGGGAAAATAACACATTAGAGGAAAGAAGGATTACAGCTGAGGAAAAAGGCAGAATTTTGGAATTAGAGAAAAATCAATTGGGAAAATGGAATCAGCAATTACAAAAGGACTATGAGACAATGAGAAGATTATCAATAAGAAATATGAATGAAACATATATAGGAATTAGTGAAACACTAGAAGCCTTGAAGGGACTGACAAATAAGACAGAGGAATGATGAAAAGGTGTGATGAAATATCAGAACCTAACTTACACAAAGGATACCTCACTTTAAAATATTTAGAAAATGACTACCAAATCCAGAAAATAATTGGAGAAAGGAAAAGAGAGGAAATCAAGTTAATAAGGATAATTAATGGTCAATCAAAAAAGCTTGAGAAACTTAGGAAATCAGAGAAGGAATTAAGAGACAAACTACAAGAAACCAAGGAATATTCCAAAGCCCTGAAAAATAAAATCGTAAGACTGGATGAAGAACTTGAAGAAAAGAATAATGAAATACAGCAATTGAAAAAACAAAGTAAAGACTATGAGGAAAATAATATACTACTGATGGAAGAATTGGAAGTACAAATGGAAAAGGTTGACAATATACTCAAAATAACAAGTAAAGGAAATGGTTATGAAAATATGGATTTGGAACAAGAATTAGATTGTTAGACAGGACAAAAACCTGATTGAAAATGAATTTTGAAATATTAGTAAAAGAAATTTTTTTAAAAAAAATATATGTATAGTCTCTTAGCACTATTTTAAAGAGTAGTATATCGAATAAAGTGTATATTTAAAGGAATAAAGAAATGTTCTCAAAGAAAGTATTGATAAAATCTTAGAATCGTATAATGACAACAAATATAAATAGGGGTAAATTTGGATCAAGGTATCCATAAATAAAACCACGAATAATCCACCAAAAATCCCAAATCATAATAATCATACCATTTATTAATGATCTCAAGGAGTGTACTGGTGACAATAGTCATCTAGGAAGGACTGAAGCCACCTGGAAAAGAGGTGTGTAAGGGACTTGAGATCGTTAATAAACTTATAAAGACACATATAATAAGTCCAAGAAGAAGGCATAGATATTGCCAAGAGAAGCTATTACTAAGGGAAGAAGACAAAAATTAAACATGACCAAGAAAAATGCTTAGATATTTATAATCGAGTGGGCAAAAATCCCAGGACTGAAGGAAATGGTTTTTTGAAAAGATGGAACCTTCTTTAAGAAGACAGACTCTCTTGGAAAAAGTATGATTTTATGAAAGAAAGACAAAAATCAGAAATGTTGAAAACAAAAAAAACTAATAGCAGAGGGTTGCTGGCCCAACCGAGGGAGGTTGGAAAATAGATTATGAAATTCTTGGGAGGAGGGTCTTCCTAGAAGAATTGAACTCTCTCTGAGAAAGAAAACCTTCTCTAAGAAACAAAATTTTGAAACAAGACTAGCAAAAATGTTCAATTTTAAACCAAATATCCTAAACACTTAATTCAAATCTTTATTTATGAATAGCAGGGTCATGGAAAATCCTAAAAATATAAGAGGAAACTATAACAAAACCTTCTTGAAGAAAGAAAAAATCTTGAAAAATCGTAAAAAGAAACTTTAACTGAAAATTGTGAAATAATTTATTAAGTAAACTAATGAAACATTATTAATGAAACTTGTAGAGAAGCAAGAGTACTTTAAAACAGAACAAGTGAGAACCTTGTAGACATTACATGAATGAAAGGATCTTGAAGATCACCTAATTTACTATAAGAAAGCGAAGATAGATTATAATACAAGTCGAAGGAATAAAATAAAAACAAAAATCTAACAATACAAAAAGATAAAAGAGGTAAGGGGAAATAATTCCATAAATTTTGAAAGAAATATAATCACAGGAAAAAGAAACACAGGAGAAGATCACATTTGAGAAAATTGATCATGATAAAGGACTTGAAGAAAAAATTTGAATAATTTAAGAATCAACCAGCAGAATTGACTGAAACTTTACATAAAGTTTGAGACATACTTTTAGGACAATCTTGCAAAAGGAAATTGAAACCTGACAGTTGAATAAGATTTTAGAAGGAAAAATGATTTTTTGAGATCTTCGAAGATCAAAAGATCCTGAAGAAGAAGTTGAATTATTTGAAAAGACTATTATGTAACTCAAAATCTAATACCATGAAAAGTTTGTAACACTTGTAAAGAAACTTTTCACTAGAGGAAATTAAATTTGAACCATACACGAAGAAGTTACGCAAGAAAATGGATTGTAATGAACTTCTGACCAAATCCACAAGAAATAAAAATTTTAATTATTAAAAAAATTTCATAGGAAAATTGAAAAACTAAGATGGTGAACCTTTAAAGACTTTTCAGAACTTGAGAATGATTGGGCAGGATGTTACGCAGACATCTGGAAGATGAGAAAAGATAAAATTTAAATCTTCACCAATCTCAACGAAAGATAATGATCACAAAGAAAAACGTTATGCAGAAGTTACACAAACATCTAATAATAAAAACAATCAAGTAACGACACATCACATAACTAATAAATAATGTGACTGACGCCATGGGTTACACAATGATGCAAGATAAGGAAAGTATAAATAGAATAAGGGTGATGCAGATAAGAAAACAGCTTGTGGTATTATGAACTTTAACTGAAAAACAAGTTTAAGGAGAAAAATATTAAGACAGGTAATGATGAGCTGATAAGAAGCCATGAGTAAATCTATATGAAGAACATTTCTATATAAGAACCCAAGCCAGTAAGACATATGAATACAAAAATAATATGAAAATATCAAGAAAACCCTTAATAAATCTAAACAAAATAGTAATGACAATGAACAAAAGAAAAGTCACACCCTTCTCTCAACTATCAACCCATTCGATGACATTTTCATGTAACCTTGATACATCTATCTTAGAATCTCAAGGTGAAGAAGGGGTCAAAGGAGCCAACGCCAGAAAAAATGAGTCAAAAGATACTCTCGTTCAAGAAAACAAACAAGGAAATCGAAAAGCGAAAGCTCGAGTACAAAGAATAGCTCAGAAAAACAAAGGATCAACAAAAGACACACCAAGAATAAAAAGGAAACATACCTTTAATATATTTGATAACCTTCAGCACAATAATAATCATCATAAAGATATATTGGAGAAGGACAATCTTCAAATCCTCATAAAAATTTATGAAATAAGGGAAGTTGAGAAAATATATAATACAATACCACAAGGAAAAGGGACAAGTCAAAGATACTTCTAAGAATAAGTTTATAATTTACAAACAAAATTATTTCAAAAATATCACAAACTTTTAATAACAAGCTCTCTATATGCTTTTCGTAAAATTTTATTTCATTAGAATTATTAGAATCTAATGGTATTACTTTAATAATTTTCAGATGAAAGAGAATAAGAAAAAGAATTACACTAGTAATAGAATGAAAAAATTCGTTTAATGTATTATAGATAGATATTTTTGGGAAAAGGATTTTGAGAAAGAAGAGATAGAAGAAAATAGATGAGAAGAAATGTCGCAACATTTAAATTCTTAAAACTTATCTAAGATCTAGCATATATGTTTATAACTTTAGAACTTTGTATATGTAATACGACAGAAATATAACATCTTAATAAATATTTGCACAAGAATATTTTTATTGAAGACCTAAATTGAGACCTTCGTAAACCAAAATATCCATAATTTGATTTTGTAATAGATGACATCGGTCGGAAAGATAACGAATGTTCCGGTAAGCTTGGAAATTAGGATAACAAAGGGACTTCAGATCGAACGAACGATAACACGCATTAAAAGAATCTGAACAAGTATTAGAAAGGGTAATAATGATTTAAGCAAATTAATACTTGGAAAAGAAACAAACCTATAGTTCTACGATATTCAATTACGAGGCTATTGATTCTAATAAGTGCCTCAAAGTTGACAGAAAACCTTGGGACAGTAGTAACCTGATGACGATGAGGAGCATCATGGGAAATCGGAAAGTAATGATTGCAACCCGGACAAACAATAATTGTCGAATTAGGAACTAAAAGGATCAGAAAGGTAAGAATCATTGAATAATGATACAATAAATTCAAAAGAAAAATGAACCAAAGAAGAATTGATTATTGAAAAGATCTTGAGGATCAAGGTCAGAAAAATTATTCGAAGCATTGTTGGAATTGTTGAATTGATTGTTGAACATGGTTGACAGTAAAAGAGCCATGAGTAATAACACAAACATCTTTAAATAATGACATTAAAGTTTAAGGATGTGTGAGATTGTTTACAGAAAAGGAATTAAATCAAGGGTGAAACAAGAACCAGCAAGCAAAAATCTTTTAACAGGATTGACACAAATTCGATGATCTTAAAAATGATGCAGTGAAACATGTGATGATAAAATTTATTTTTAGAACTTTATTTATAAAATAAAATTATTATGAATTAACATATCGATAATCTCATTCTCCAACCCATATCGATGACTTAAAAAATAAACATTTTGATTCAGAGAGAGACGGGAATCATAGAAGAGATAACGATCAATGGTGCGACAAATCCGAGAAAGAATATCTGAGAAAAATAAAGAAAAAGAAAAACGTTAGAGCACCTATCAAAAGAAAGGATGAATAATAAAGGATTTGAGGATGAGGCAACATCAGTAATAGTCAAGGGTGCCTACTCAAAGCAGCTAAGCACCTATGCAGCTGAAAAGTACAGATGGGTAGTGTGAGCTAGACGTGATTATCAAAAAGGAAAAGGGATTAATCATAATACCCCGGCTATACCACAAACCTAAGGGGAATGTATGCACATAGGGATGTCGAACCTCCGGCAAAGAAATAAAGACAAAAAAGTGATAGATACATCGTAACTCACGATACTCTGAAGCAAGATGGTTAACATTTTCAGATGTTGAAAGATGAGGAGAGTAAAAACGGAAACTGTGAATATTTTGACGAATATGGATCATGTTCTGGAGATAAGATCACATTGAGGACAGGACGAAGGACTTGACACTAGGAATAAAACTTGAAAATATAAGAAAATGGTAGACAAAATGTATGGTTAAAAGAAGCACATACCATCATAGAGACAATCGGGGAATGAACGAAACCGATAGGCGCTGAAGTTATTTTGACCACGAGAACGAGCACAAGAATTACCAGAGAAACCAGAACAAGGAGAGCGACAATGGTTGGTCATACTTAATGAGAATGTGAAAATAACAGAGGAAAGAACACATTCTTAAATAATAGGATTAAGGTTCAGACAAGAAACTTTACAACAAACAAAACACGTAAACAACACAGATAGGATGCATCAAAACAATTGAACTTTATTAAAAAACACTTCTATATACAGAATAAAACAAAGTTCAGTGAGACCCTGATCAGTAAAAATGATGAGAACGGGTATTGTTGGAAAGGCCGGTGTGATCGAAAAGATCCCGATAGTCTTGAAAAATACTGAGAATGTTTTGAGTCACAGAAATATTATGATTGTGAAGATGATGTTGGATAAGAGCCCTTTCAACACGATGGGCCGGACCTAATGAAAAGAATGAAACACAGGGAAATATCAATCGCACTATGACAAGAGAAAACAACAACACCCTGCAACCATGACAATAATCCCGAAAGGATAAGAGGATGCATAACGAAATATACCATCATAATAAACAGAATAATAATGGATAAACTATCAAAGTACCTCTACAATAATTACAGAACGAACGGAAGTTAGATATGAAAGGATCACTATGGACATAATAGTCAAAATTATTTGCCAAAAAACATTGAGTCGCCCTGAATTCTTCAGAAAAGTAAACACAGCGACAACAAAGAGGATAATATCCACTGAGATGAAGAAGATAGTCATTGGAATATTGATGATATATGCGAGAATGGCGAAACCAATGGGGAAAAAACATTAGGATTCTATAATAGTAATAACAGTATAGGTCAGAGAAATTGTAAATAATAATGAACTTAACAAATATTTACCAAAAACTCATTCAGATAAAGGGTAAAGAAGGAAAGAAAAGGAAGATTTTTAGAATTTAAATATTTATAAGAGAAAAATGTAAACAATGATTAGGTTTAGAAAACACGAACAAATTTAGTAAGACACGTGGAAGATAAAAATAGCTTTATACTAATTTGGAAATAAATAACACGTGAATTGAGAAGATCATAAAACGCATAAGGGAATTGACGTGACGTGACTTTAATAATTAATTTATTAGAACATTATAAATAAAGAAAAACAATTATAATGAACTACGCTGATTTATTTGATAACTAGGTATTGTCCTAGAATGAGGACACGTCAAAATGTGATAATGACTAATTAATATTACAAAATTCTCCTCTAGAGAAAATCTGGGATTAAATCCAAAAGAATAATGCGAAAGATATTCTCGAAGACAATGATAAAGATGCGTAGTGTGATAATAATATGGACAGTGATGACCTCGAAAATGATTACTTATGTGGTAAAACATGGAGTCACAGTAAGAACATTCACTAACCATACGGGAGAGATCTGACCATGATGACGAAGATGACAAGGGATAGGCATTATCTTCTAAAAAATAGTCATAAAATTTATAAATAATTTTTATAGGAATCGTAATAAATAAAATTGAGAAACTTTATCAAAATAAAAAGAGAAAGAAAGGAGAATATAAATTGAAAATCATAAGGAATAAATTTAAATATTTATGATGAAGGACGATCAAATCGACTTTCCGAGGTATGCCGATGATGGACTATCAATATCAGAATAATTTGATAGGCAGGGGTCTCACGATTCAAAGAACCTATTGTACAATATGTGAAACAGATGCCTGGAAAATGGTTGTGGCCAGGGCATCGCGAATATCGTAAAGAAAACAAGGACCATAGAAGAAGGCCTCAGTATCAGTATCGGGAGTATTACTAAAAAATTTGTTTAAATCGGAAAATGTTTCGACACATTCAAAGCAAGTGGCATTTGAATTGTCACTAAGGAGCATGAAACGAAAATAACGGTGTTCAGTAGAAGGAGTACGAGAATGTGTACGAGATATTTTTGGAAATAAAGAAAATTTTATTTTTGAAAAATATACAAATATATACATATAATTTAACTAATTTGACTCAAAAATAAGTAATGTATTTAAAATATAGTATAATAGCTAAATAAATTTATAATTATGAACAAGTCTGTCAGAACCTAAAAAATGCAAAATTTCAAGAGCACTTTTCCATTTTACTATATCTTTTTCATAGTGGAAGAGATGCTCTTTATACACTTTGATAGGTTCATCCTCAGTACCTTTCCATAAATCTTTAAGTATTCTATTAGGCTTGAAAGGGGGATTGATATTTTGAATAATCACTAGTTGAGTATTCTTATGAATATCCCACTCTAAATACCAAGAAACCAATAAATCAGGGAATTGCTGAATGTTTTGAGCAGCTAAAAGACATACATCAATAGCCTGAAGAGAATGATCCAGGATAGATACAATTTCATTATGATACTTGTCTCGAAATAAGTATATATAATAGAAGTCAGGAATTTGTGGCTCGACAAGATTTATAATCATCCTTTCGATATAATCGAAGTTATCAATATTACTTCGATCAAATGAAATACATTGAGAATCATTAAGAATTGAACACGAGGAATCGGTAAAGACTGGATCTTGGAGATTGTTGGATTTTTTTGAAAGACCTAAGAATCTTTTAACAATAGACATTTTGATCAAGATTATATAGATAAAGCCTACTTAGTATCTTCACCCGAAGAATAATTAGATACTAAGCAGGCATGACATGATAATGCTTTATTTAATAATAATAAATAATACACTATATAATATATTATGCAAAATAGTAATCCCTTTCATGGTAACAAATATCATATAACTCAAGGAATAGATTCTCATATAAAAGACTTCTAGGAGGATTCGGGAATGGATTTTCCACCATATTATATAAATGAATGAGGAAAGAATCACGAGCTGAGTCTCGGAAGATTGAAATAGCCATTGGCTGGTTCATTATGAACTCCGGACAAACGGAAATGTACTCGATAAATCTGGAGACCTTGGGAAAGGAGTCTAATTCGTGGACCACTTGAGAACAAAAATTCTTTTTTATACAAAGAAGGTACGAGAAACCCTTAATGAAAGGAGGAGTGACATGATACAATTGATAGTTACGATTAATACAGAGCCAATAAGGGAGACGAAAGGGATAAATTGGATAAAATAAGAAAATAATTGAAAATATAAAGGCAATAAAAATAATGATGAATGAAATAGCAAATATAACTGATAGCATTTTTGAAAAAACTTGCGCAGAAGAAGCCTACCCAATACCTTCACCCAAAGGAATGATTGGATATTGAGCAGGCAATTGAGAATGATATTTTAACCAATAATAGTAACCTTATGGAATACCCTCTAACATGGAATAGTTCGAGGATGAAATAAAGGTAAGAATGATGCATATGACTGTCATGGGATTGAAGAATTTTAATATAATGAACTGCACGACCATTCCCATCTAAGTAATCCACAATAGGATCAGATACATGTAAGCATCATAATCTAAAAACCAGGTACAAGGAAAAATGAAAAGATAAAACCCTGAGAAATATTTTATAACCTCAAATGAAGTAGGAAAAGGTAAAAAATCTGAAGCAACAATTGAATAAAATTCAGGCTTAACCATACTAAGGTAGGAAAAACCTTGAGCCTTTGGGAATGCATCGGCATTAGTAGTGGGGTCACGAAAAGGTGTACCATAATAAATACGGTAGCGAGTAACAAAAAATGATGTTAAGATGAAAATAGTCAAAATACGATAATGTAAATTAGAAAAATAATAAACATTTTTGAATTGAATTTACGAGAATAAAGCCCACTTAATACCTTCACTCTTTACGA
>CAJVPT010001735.1:0-20112 GCA_910592055.1 Acaulospora colombiana | reverse complement strand
AGTTTAAAATGAATCAGATCCATATCCAATTTGTATTTATAAAAACTGGATCAGATCAAATCTAGTTAAAATCTGATCCAATTTGATCTGTTGTGATCACTAATGACAAACATAATGAACTATAGGCTATACAACAAATAGCTAGACAGGGGCAAGCCATCATTCAAGTGGAAGAAGAAGCACCAGCTCCAGAAACCTGTATAATACTTGATAATATTATTGCAAGTATCTTAGGAGTAGACAAGATGATGTTTCATAAAGAACGAATTTTAATACAACATATAACCTATCTCTGGCAACTTGGGAAAGGAAAAGAAGAGAAACTGTTTTAGATATATATTGAAAATAACTTCTTGAAATTATCAAAAAAGAAAAAGATATACCAAAAAACATAAAAACTCTTCCTATAGAGATCGTTATCAGGTAGAAAATGATTTAACAGTAGACAATGAGATTATAATGTCTAATGTTCAAGAATAAGAAGAGATAAAAGAGGTAATGAAATTTGAAATACTGAGAGAAAAGATCAAAGAAAAAATATAGGTGAATATAGCTCATACAGTACAAGAAATAGAGCTGCAAATTCCACTTCAAATCCATACTATATAAGTAAAAAAGGAGTATATCGATTAGGACCATAACAGCAAACATTCCGGAAAGTTCAGAAAAGGAATCTAGAGCTTATTTGTGCAATATCTTAAAACTATCTCAGGATAAACGAAACCTTCTTTATAAAAGTTTTATTAATGGCAATAAATGACTGATTCTTCACTTTAAAGAAGAAGAAGATCTTCTTAAATACTTAAAAGAGATAAACAGAAAAGAAGAAGCCGTAAGTCTCCAACGACTAGAACCAGAAAAAGAAAAACACGTTGATCAATCAGCTATAGACAAGATGGAGAAAAAGATATTTCGAACCCACAATCCAGAAGAAAGCAAAGACATATGGTATGTAAGTCTAGTGGATGTGGATCACAAACTCTCCAGAAGCTATATAAAAGAAACCTAAAAAGATATAAAGATGTTAAAAACATTGATATCTATAAGGTAAAAATAAAAACCAGAGTAAAGACCTACCTCAAGTGGCATAAACACTTCAAAACCAATCCTGAAGAAATATGAATGATACTGCTTGGAATAGAAATGACAAAAACAATCTTCACTAAAGAAGAACTGACCCATAAAGAAATAAATGAGGTTTTGATTGAATGAAACAAATATTCATCCAGGCTCTTAGGCACAAATAGAATACTCTCAAGATTGATAGCCAGGGCACTTAATAATATAGAAGCTAAGGCCTGTTATACATCAAGAAACTCTTATATGTTGAAAAAACAAAACTTTACAGTAGTATGTTTTACAACAAAAAAAGCATTGATAAGAGCTTGCAAACAGTATATTTTCTTGCAAGAACTAAGACTATCCTGAAGTATAAAAGCCACAAAAGAAACTATAAGGGGTCCTAAATATAAAACTGAAAGATTAAGAGAAAGACTAGTGATAGAACAGTAGAAATGGATACTGAATCCATATCAGATTCAACATCGGACAATAAATCGATAAGCTCTAATACAACCATTGAATATAAGTGGTCAACTAATCAAAAAAAAAGGTATCAAGGTCAGAATAATAACACTCCACAAAGACATCATAGAACACTAGGCTGTCCAGCAACAGGAAGTAATAGGATACTATTGAAAAACACTAGAAGTCTACCAGAAAACCAAAATAAGAGATAATATAATGAACTAGAGTTTGAAGATGAGCAAGACCTACTAAAGCTCATATTGACAAACCTGAAAAACTGAATGGAAGAATTGCCAAGCTTGAAGGCAAATCAAGATTCAGTTAACAAAGAAGAGGAGGGCCAGGATGGGCTGACTGCTCCTAAAATATCACACCAGTTGATTAAGATAGATATGAAAAGAAAGAGCCCAGTTCTCCTCAAACAAAATTTATAACAAGGGCAAAGTACATACCATAGATTCAAATGAAGCTGTAGAACAAGGTGGTGACCTAAACATAGATAAATTTCTATAGAATGAGTATATTACATTTTTGAGAAGTCAAAGTATAGATAAGCAAATAAAGAATACAAAAGAAATAGAAGATGATATCCAGAAAAGAGTAGTAAGAACAGACACACACAACATCAGAGGTGCAATAGACAAGACAAATCAACAAAGTCTTATTGAAGAGATATAAGAACAAAGAATAGGTATTATGGGAATATATGAAACTAAGTTGACCCAAACCAATGCAAAATGGGCTTTTGGAAATTAAAAAACCTATAAGCATTTCTATAGTATCAATAAAGACATACCATTTGAAGTAGGGGTCAGTCTCCTAATCAGGAAAGATTTTGAAAAGAAAATAGCATCAACAGAAGAAGAGAAAGATTATATAATAGCAGCTAACTTCCTTATGAAAAAAAAAAAAGTCTATATTATACAGATTTACATTCCTTCAGATAAACAATGATACTAAAAGATATAAAAGAGATTAATCAGTCTTGTCAAAAAAAAGCAGAGTCAAAGCTTTTACATGATAGTAATGGGGGATTTTAATGCTACCTATAATCCATCAGAAGATAGAACAACATCTTCCAAGACTATATTTAGAGCTTCTTGATATCCTGAAATTCCATTGTTCAACTTTCTGGATAAATGGGCTTTATAGATATCCAAGTAGTATAGAAAGGCAAAAATAAAACCTCAACATGGTGGGATGTCACAAGTAGTAGTAGAATTGATTATATTTGGATATCACAGGACCTAACAAGATATCTATTACTGTGATTTGATAATCAAGAAATATAAGAAGTTATAGAGAGTAATCATACTATGCTTATAATTATTCTCCATGATGAAGACCTCTTTACAAGAAGCCCGAATATCAAATCAAAAACATAAAACAAAAGACAAATTGATATAAAAGGATCTTCATCAGAACAGTAGCAAGCCTATCGAGAAAACTTAGATTATAAGTTCAAGATGAAACTAAAACCTCTTCTCTTAGAAGAACTTGAAGTAGACAAAGAAGGAAAACTCGTAAACAAGATTTGAAAAGTTTTTGAATAACACACGTGTAAAACAACTTTCAACAAGCTTAAAACTAAAAAGGTCATATTACATAAAGAAAGAAATGATAGACACAGCCTTGAATTTGTTAAATACAGAAAAACCTTGCAACTAAAAAAACTTATTAAGAAAGCTGAAATATTGAAAGAAATAGAAAAGCTATAAAACCTTTACAAGGCAATAGAGAAACATAATGCCATTCACAACCCCATATTATCAGATCAAAAATTATTGTATGTAATATAACATCTCCAACATGCCTGGGTATTATTAAAAAAGAATATTCAAGATGCAATAGATGGTTTAAAGTTTATTAGTTAAAGACTTGAAGCCAAAAAGACAAGAGATGCCATTAAAATCATATTAGAATAAAGATGTGATGATCTAAAAAACAATCAAAGAAGGATGGTAAGCTCCTTAATTAATAAAGAAAGAGATAAGATTATACTAGACAGAATCAAAATCAAACAAGGTAATATCTAATATATAACAATAGAAAAACATGAAAACAAAAAAGAGATAAGATGATATCATCTAGAAGCTATCAAGAGAAGAGAAGCCAATTTTGATAACCTGACAGAAGATTGGAAAGAGGAATACAATCTCAGAAACTATATTCAAGAGAGCTGATATAAAAACCTTCTCGAATCAATCTCACAAGAAAAATTAAGTGAAATACTTAAAATGCTTTTCAATAACAAGGCTCCAGGTAAATCTCAGATTAGTTATGAGATGTTAAAGAGATTAAGCCAGGATGGAAAAGAATACTTGAGGAAAATACTTAACAACTTCTTAAAATAAAAAGTTGCTCCTATATTCTGGAGGAAAAGTCATATATATCCTATAGCCAAGTTAAAGCCCTGGGATTGTGAACTTTTAAATATGAAACCTATCATATAATTAAAGACTACTAGAAAGTGTTTCACCAAAGTTTTGACCAACAGAATGGGAAATATTTGTAAGATCAATAATATCTTCAGAGGATCCAACTATGCAGAGTTATTAGGAGAAACTATGGCAGAACCAATCCAAATTCTAAATAACATTTGCGAAGATGCGAGAGAGAACAAAAAAGAGCTGTGGATATTGTTTCAAGACATAGTCAAAGCTTATGATACTATTAGTCCAGATATGATAATAAAAGTGATGGAAAGAATTGAGACACCAAAAGGTTTTATCAAGATCATAATGTGTCTTTTCAAAAACAAAGAATTCAAAGTTATATTTGAAAATGATCTTATCAGCCCTATAAAAGCAGGGAATGGAATTAATCAAGAAGAGACAATTTCACCATTAATATGAAAAATCTTCTATGACCCTTTACTATGTAAAATCCAAAATCACTCTTTCCCGATCACTTGAGGCGCAGCAATTTCAGTAACAGGGAGATGGTTACCAACACAAGAAACAACAAGGTTTCGCAACTTGAACAATAGAGAATAGAAAGAAATCAACGTGCCGAGAGAAGGAGCAAGGAGACTACCTCCCTTCGAAACTAACCATATGCCAAGAAGCCCACCAATATACAGACAAAAACATCAACAAACATGGCAGCAGAACCCAATGATGAAGGTGAAGAAACAAACAATACGGAACGTTCAACAGCCACAACTCTAGAGGCACCACGAATGGATATAGAACAGGAACTACCTCGCGAAGAGCAGACTTGGAGTGAACAGATGGAGGAAGCCAAAAGTAGAACAGGAGAGCCATTGACAAAGCGAACGCCCTTAGAAAAAAGAGACTTTGAACAGAGAAAACAACAGGAGGGGACTCCTGACTCAGCCGACGAAGGAAACGGGGAGCAGTCCTACAAACAATTCTCCGAAAAAAGGAGTGAAGAAATCTGGACACCTGTAGGTCGCAGAGGCATTGCGTCGTGCCCCAACAACAGGCCAAGACCAAGGATACCGGTCAACCCAAAGGTTAGATATGGAAAGGTGTTTCAAGGTGGGTATCGATGCCAACGTCACCCCTGGAGCAAACAACGATGAAAAGATTCTCTACTTAACCAAGGCCCTCAACTCTCCTTCAGGGCTTATCGCAATTCGTGTTGAACGCAGCAAAGAGGGATACGAATCGTCACAACTTTTGAGGATCAACAAGCAGCAGATGATGCAATGAGAATGGAGTTGCCTAATCTAGGTGACAATAAGCTCACACATATGCAGATCAGCAAACAAACGATCAAGAAAGGAAAATCCATAGTGGTCTGGGACATACCTCTTAACACAAAATTTGTAGAAGTAAGACAGCATTTCGCCAAATTTGGCAGCATCGCGTGAATCAGTATGAGAACCCAAAACCTATGGCAGTGTGCCACTATCACCTTTGAAGAAGAAAAAGTCAAAGAATCACTAGTCAAGCAACACAGTATCCTCATTAAAGAAGATGCAGTTCGAATAAATGATGCCTGCTGGTCCCCCGACCAGATGAGAGAAAGACACAGTATAGCAGTCAAACTGGTCAACCTACCCCTGGGCACCACAGTATGGGACCTAAAACAAGTCCTAAGTGAGATAAAAGAATGTAGGTGTTATATTCCACAAACTTGCTTGGTAAGATATCGATCAAAGAAGTTTATAGTTGTAAACTTCGAAACAAGAGAAGACCTGCTGGCAGCAAAAGATCTAACATATATCCTGGGTGAGACGACAATTGCTTTGGTACCTATCAGTACACCTCTGTGTGCAATTTGTGATGCAATAACACACCTAGCTAAGGGGTGCCCCATCAAGGAAAGAAGGAAATAGTGGAGAGAATTCAACCATGCCCAGACCAAAAAATATGAACAAATCTATAGTAAATTTAGGCCAGTGAAAACAAGCAGCCTCCAAACACCAGTTGCACCAAGCAAAAAAGGAGGCGCTAAGCCAGCATAATATGCAGCGGCAGCACGGACTAGCAACAAGCGACAGGACAAGATACCCCGAGAGCACACTCAATAGACTCGTCAGAAACAACGCTTAGGTACGTAAAGGCAAGTACAGCAGCCACAAGACATTAGAGACATAGCGGAGCTGCTTTTGACGCTACAGAGAGAGGTCACCAGCCTCAAAGAGATGGTCTCAGACCTGGGCGAGAGAGTCACGAACTTGGAGGCATACAACCAAGAATATTATAATGAAATAGAACAGCATTCTAATGTTGAAGAGAATGAGAAATCCGAGCTCACTAGAGCGAGCCCAAATGACTTTGAAACCTCAACCCATTCACAGAACACACTGGATATTCGCGAAAGACAACAACAGATCAACAAGACAATGAATGACATGCAAGTCAATATGCAAAGAGCCTTAGAGACATTTGGAGCTTTTACGAGTGACAACTACCAACCCCAATATCAACATAATTTTTATGATTAATACATCAAAAGGTAAAGACACCATTCATCTTGGAGATGGAAGAGGAACACAAACCAATGCTGAATTAGCTTACAAAGCAGACACAGGCATCACAATAAAAATCGCAACTTCAAACACAAGAGGATTAAATAAGGAAACTAACAGAACAAGCTGGATAGAATTATAGAAGAGAATGAACTGGGACATCATAGTCAGCACTGAAATGAATGGACATGAGTGCACAACAAAATTCTAAAAAACAGATGGCTATGAGTGTCACTGGACCAACCTGGAACAAAGACAGGATACAGGGGTTGGGATGGCACTCAGAAACGAACTGGCAAGAAGGATCGTGAACAAAGAAACCATTGACGAGAGAGCTATGCTCTTGGATTTGGCATTCCCACACAAGAAGTATCTAAGGGTTATAGGTATATACTCATTGACAAAACATGCTGACAGACCAAAGTTTGAAAAAGAAATAACAAGATGGTTCCGTTCGAGTCACAAGATAAATTGGGAAAACATAGTGGCAGGGGATCTAAATGACACAAATATGCCATGCATGGACAGATTTTTGAAGAAGCACCACCACTTCGAAAACAAGATATCATCAAACAGTATCCTTATCAATAAGTTAAAGAATTAAGCCTTGATCGAACAGTGAATCTGCAGAAAAGGGAATACACCTGGGAAGTGGAAACTGATACAGCAAGCAGAATCGATCAGATATGGACAACACAAAATGGGCAACTGGAGCTGATTTCAGCAGAAATCAGGAACGAATTTAAGCAGATATACGAAAGTGACCATGGGGTGGCCATATCAAAAATACATCTTTCCTTCCCCTTGATAAAGAGCAAAAGGAACGTACAGAGGACACCCAATACCAGATATAACTGGGCCAACACGGATCCAGCACAATGGGAGAAGTGGACTAAACACATCAAAACCAAAGTAGAAGAAGGCAGACGATCAACCGTAACAGCAATGAGTATTGACAGTTCATGGTGCAGGCTCAGAGAAGTAATTCTCGAAGCTACAAGCCTTTACATCAGGAAGTTCAGAAAATCCCAAACCAAGACATACAACAAACAAGAAAAGGCTAGCAGAACCCCATCAACCATGCTGATAGGGCTCTGTCAACTCAAGAGAATGCTAGTTGAGGTGCTAACCAACAACCCAAAGCAGGAAATCAAAGAAAAAATTCATCGACTGACAAGGAATAATAGTATTACACTGCCTAGTGAACTAAACACACTCGAGGACTTCGAGAACCTACAAATCTGGGTGGTTGAGGAGATAAAAAGCATCAAAACTAAGTCACATAGACAACTCTGTAGAGAGAATAGCTAGAGAATCAAAGAGGCTATCAACAAGCGGCTCAACTGGTTTGCCACAGACAAGAAGAGAATGATTGATAGCTTTCTGGAAAAAGAAAGGAGGAAAATTAGACTCAACAAACTCATAATAACAGGAAACGAACCGGACATCATTCTGGATGGAAACAAAATCAGAATATGAGTACAAAATCACTTCGAGAAGTTGACTAAGACACCCACAAGATGAGAAATTCCAGAAGAATGGAAGGAGAAATATGAACCTCTACAACATATAAATGCGGAGTGATATGAAGGAGTAACTGGAAATTTCTCCGAACAGAAAATAAAGGACATAGTAACAAAAGCAAACAAAACCTCAGCTCCCAGACCATTGCAAATCCCATATATAGCGCTATACTACCTCAGTCCCAAGGCAATCAGAATAGTCAAAACCATCTTCAATGCAATTCTCAAATAAGGAAAAATGCCTCGGGAGTGGAAAGAGTGATCAATATACCCAATACCCAAGACATACAACTGGGGTAATGATCTAACCAAGGTTCATCCAATTACCTTGCTTGAATATATAAAGAAGATATTTACCAAAGGATTAGTCAATAGATTGTCTAACATAATCACAAAACACAGAATACTCTCCGAACACAACTGGGCAGCTCTCCCAGGAAACAGTACTATTGAACCTATATGTGAGCTAAACACTATTATTGAAAATGTAAGGGAAAACAAAAAAGAGCTCTGAGTCCTTTTCCAGGACATGAGTAAGGCATACGACAATGTAAATCAGGACACCCTGGCGAAAGCCATACGAAGAATCAAATTCTCAGAGAACCTAATTAGCATTATTATAGGAGGCTTTAAGGACAGAATGAACACAGTCATCACAGGAGTAAGGACTACTGACCCTTACAGAGTACGGAACGGAATTGATCAAGGGGATGCAATATTCCCCCTCCTCTGATGCATATATCATGACCCAATCATTAGTAAAGTAAACAGGATGCAGGGATACAAAAGTCTCAACAGAACATATGACAGAGCACAACTCACAACAACCTTCCATAATACAAACACCTCAGTCATAGTATATATGGATGATACAGCTTGGATTGGGGAAAACAAGAGGGACCTGGAAAACATACTTGCTATGGCAGTTTCCTTCTATAATTTCATGGAAATCCAAGCAAACTTGAACAAGTCAGAGTTGATTATAATCAACAACAAAAGAGAGTCCGAAGTAACTTTCGAACAAGACACCATTAAAATGGCCACAGGCGCAGTTCGCTACTTGGGAGTATGGTTTGATCACAATGGTAGAAAGAAACATCAGTCAAATTTGCTTCAGCAGACAACAACTAATCTCACAAACTGTCTACTCTAGAAGAAGGTTTCACATAAGCAAATGCAATATCAAATCAACCAAGTAATTCTACCCAAGCTGGAATATCTCATACAGGACCTTTGCCTATCAAAAGCCATGACAGAGCGCTTGGACAGAAAGCTGCGGTGAATTATCAAACACAAAACAGGCTTTGCTACCTCAGTGCCGAACTCCACCTTCCACAGTAATCTCGGCTACAATACTTTCAGTCTGAAAGCACACATGCTTCAGAAACATCTAACGACATTTGAGAACTTGCATCAAGCAGCTAATCATGCTGGTAGACTATACAGAGAAAGTGTCACAAATCTCCAGTGGATAGTATGGTCTGAGACGAGCATCCTAGAAGAGTGCCCGAAAGTTCACCTGACAGGCACCAACTTTGTACAGGACATACTAATCAATGCACAGAGTCAGGGCTTTGCATTTAAGAAAAGGGGAGTAGAGACTTTAGCAATAAGTGAAGACCTAATATCTATCGAAGAATGTATGGGGAAGAAATAATTTGACAAACATAGGAGCCAGCTCAGAGCAAGTAATCTCAGATGGGTTGAACAGTTTGTTAACTACAACAAAACCAAAACGATAAGCTGGGCCCAAGTATGTTATACTAATCAACGCAGGGCACAGGGGAGAGAACCTCACTACTATGAAGAAATCATCAACATGATCACTACAGGTATGGTCAACCCAAATTATGCAACTCGATTAACAAACCTCTTTCCTGGCACCAATCCCTTCCACAACATGGTTTGGGTAAAGGGAATTAGCAGCAAATTCTTCAAGAAAGACAAACTCATGTAGATCACTGGAGACAGGGGCAGAGGGTAGATGAACTGGTCATCGGGAAGCTTAGGAAGAAAGACAAGAGCACAACAACAGTAAGATACTTTATATAAGAGCCACACTCACCCTTCATAAGACCATGCACAGGATGCGAAATGAACAAGAACATGTCCAGGGACATCTGCATTATAGAAATGCCAAACAAGGATACGATTGCCGTCCCAAGTAGTGGCAGACAGCCCTGAGCAAACTCAGCTGGAAACAAAGATTTCAAGCTCCTAGCTCCGCCTCAAAATATAATGATCAGGCTCAACCAGAACATAAAAGATGGCAGAAATGAACTAAAGGACATCTATATTTACAAACAGGCAGACACAAACGAAGACATCGAATGGATCAAGGACCAAACGACTTAAAGGAAAGTCACACAGGTGCAGCTACAAATGGACAGATGGAAGGAAGTCAAGGTGACTACGGATACGAGCTGCTCCAGGAATTATCACACTACAGCTTTCCTGGCAGAAAATATTGAATCGGGCAAGAAAACCAAGATCATATCTTTCAAGATTCCCCATTGAACAACATCAAAAGAGGCGGAACTAAATACCATAGTGCTAGCCCTAATCTCTCTTCCACATGGAATAAGAGTCATAATGAATACTGACAGCTAGATGATAGCCACTGTGTTAAAAATGACCAAGAACAAGAGTAAAATCTTGAAGCTAATCATGAATACCAGAGACCTCATCAAAAAGAAAAACATGAGAATCAAGGTCAAAAAGATTGGGAGAAATAGCAATTTGACTATTTCAAAGGTGGACGCAGAGGCCAGGAGGGCCAGATACAAATGGCAAACTATGAGCCTAGACATTACTCCACTTAATAAGAACATATTGGAACTAGAATACAAGGGGTTTGCGACCAACTTTAACAGCAGAGAAGCTTTGCAAAATCACTTCAGAAATGAATATTTGTTCGAATGGTGCATCCTGGAAAGGAACCGTGACCTCCATCAACTCAACAATGAGGTTGATTGGGAAAACACAGTTAACTTCCTGAGAATAAGAAAACTTACTGCTGGGCAGACAAACATAGAAGACTACCAACACAGGTCTTTCAAACTAAAATCATAGGCACAGGAGCTACCAACCATGACCAAGCTTTACTCCTGAAGAGGGAACCTATACCTTTCTAACAAATGTATTAGATGCAATGTGTCAAGAGAGGACCAGGCACATATATACTTATGTGCAGCAAGTGAGTTTGACTTCGGCATACAAATAATAGAGTCAATAGTAACCCATTTGCAAAGCAGGGAGAAACGAAGCAAGGCCTGGGTCCAAGGGTAGATTTGAAGGGTAAACTTCAAGGAAGTTAGAAGCTGGATCACATTGATAGCCAGGAGTTTAGTTCCCAAGGGCATTACCGAATTGGTTCACACCTGGGCAAAAATCTACAGGAAGAAAACCAAGTCCACTCTTTTAGAGTATATTGAAAAGATTCAAAATCACGTCAAAAAGATATGAATGGGGTGATACGAAAAGGTGGTCGAATGAGAAATCACACAGAAGATCACAAGGAAAGAAAAAAGAGATCGAGGATGATGGTTCCAAAGTTTTTCAAACAATCACTCGATAAAACCAGCCAACATTGTTGGCTTGAATTGGAAGAAAATCAAAACCTTAAATTTCCTTTTCACACGAAGACATAAGGAAAATGGCACTAACTCAGCCTAGGCAAGTTAGTTTTCTGGAAGGAAGGCAACAGGTCCCAGAGGTCCTCGAAGATTCGAACCAGAAGGTATCTTTCTCTAAACTCTCAACATACATGCTAGTATAGTTTGTGAAGCTTAGTTAACTTTAAAATAGATAATACATGTAATATTTAAGTAAAAGTTAAATAAAGATCAACTGGAGGCTGAGCCAGCAAAAAAAAAAAAAAAAATGTAAAATCCAAAATGACACAAATAGATGATATAAAATATCAGTTACTTGGAATCTAGACTTCAATAGTTATAAGGTTGAAAAGTTAGAATCAAAACATGCTGTGATAGCCTTTATAGATAATACAACATAGATAGCAAGATCCAAGAGAAATATGAAAAAGATCTTGAAGACAGCAAGAATCTTCTATAGGGCCAATGACTCTCAAATTAATAGTAACAAATCAGTTTTAGTTACTATTAACAATTCTAACTATTATCCAGAAGAAGTCCAGACAAGCATTAAAAAAGAAGTAGTCAAAGAACTTAACAAAGCAGATTAAGCAAGATTTCTAGAAATTTGAATGGGAAATCAAAAGACCTCAATTGAACTAAAGGAAAGAGTGCTCAAAGAAAATTATGTAATTGCTAGAGCTCAGAAAAATAAAAAGGTAATGAATAAGCAGGCATTCTATATTTTAAATAGAATATTAATACTAAGGATAGAATTTAAAATACAGTATAGCATATTGTCCTGAAAAATATGCAACACGTTAACAATATCATACAGAAAACTCTTCAAACACAAAAAAGTTTATTATACAGATCTACTCCCAATAGTGTGATATATCATCCAAAGATCCATAATTTGAAGAGCATCTGGATGCTACAAAAAGAAAATCGAATAACAGGATTGTGCAATAGATTGAATGATCTTGGACCAGCAGGAATCACAACAATCATAAGGCTCAAACAAGTACAAATCAAATATTGGAAACTATTCAACCTACTGACTTGTGACTCATTAGATCACCTTATAGACAAAGACAACTTTTTGCTTCAAGTAATTAAGTTAGCTAGAGATATGGGAATTATTTTCAAAGTTGGAAATGGCATGATATTTTCGAATAGGAAAAAGAAAATAGTCTGATCTGAGAATATCTTTCACCTGAGGAGTATAATAAAGCCATACCATCACTAAGAAACAATAAGTTGATGTATATAGATCAGCTTATCGACTATAAAGCAAATGAAGTGAGAAATTGGTATATGCTCCAACTTATTCAAAAAACTGGCAAAGGTTCTATCCCAGAATAGTTCTTAAATATAAGCAGAATGTTCCCCAAAGATCGTTTAAATCAACTTATAGAGTTGTAGAAAATAGATTGATTAAAATATGAGTCAACATATTCTATAGTTAGTTCCAACCATGTCAAGAGACAAAAAATATGGATAACTAAAAAGAAAACCAATCATCAACTAATATGGAAAAAGCTACTACAAGAAGAATCTAAGAGAAAAGCAAAAATCGAATATTACAAGTGCCAGAATAGTGAAAATGATCAAGAGACCAAGCTAATTAAATGCATAGGTTGTTTAGAAGGTTTTATTCAAGAACAGAGTTGTATCATAAATAAAGATATGGAAGAGATATACACGATATCATATTTTAATATAAGAAAAAGTACTAGGAGAACTCAGATATTAACAATCTCATGTTTCACAATATCTTTGTAAAGAGCAATCAGAAAAACAATAGATAGCAATCAAGTATTTGTATAGAGTCTGCAGAGGCCAGTCCAGCAGTCTACTTTTCAAGATATTAAAATGGATTATATAAATATAGAAAGTTAAGAAGAAACGATCATTAAAGAAAATATTAAAAAAGGAGTATATCAAGATCACCTAATAGAAATACTCTAGTATAATCTAGGATCCAAATAAAAGTTAACCTTCTATTCAGATAGATTACTAATAAATTATATTAGTGACAATATGAAGATGGAAGCAGCATAGATCCAAATAAGTGATATAGAAAAAGAAAGCAGATTTCAAACAGGAGTAAACAGTTGGCTCTTATTCATATGTGCAGAACTAACAGCAATAGTCACAATACTCCTAGTAGTTCTAGTAGGTAGCTCAATTGAAATCTTTATAGATAGTCAATCCTATATCTCAAAGGAAAAATAGTTAAGAAAGATAATCTAAAAAGAATATATAAAAGATGGCTAAAGGATAAAAACTGGTTATTATGGATATGAATGATAGAGCTGGTCAAGAAAAAATATCTAGATCTGAAGCTTAACAAAATCAAGGCATATTCTCAAGACCCCCATAATGATGAAGCAGATGCTCTAGCCAAAGACGCTCTTAAACTTCTAGCAATAGAATAGAAAAATTTCACCTCATACAAAATCCCTACAGAAATCAAGTGGCAAAACAAAACTTTAGATGATCCCATAAGACAATTCATCAAGAAAATAAATAACAAGACTATGGCATATCAGTGAACATTACAAAACAGAATGGAAAGGAAATGGTGTCACCAAATTCAAAAATAACAAGGCCATACATGGGATCTAGTATGGAAGAGGATGAATAGCCATATGTGGGATACATCTTTCAAAGATTGTCAAAGAAAAAGCTTTCTAATCAAGCTAATGAATAATGAGCTATCAACATTAAGTAAACTGACAATAAGAAGGCCAGACCTATACAAGCAAGTGAAATGTACTGCATGTGATTTTCAGGAGGAAGAAACAATTAATCATTTGCTAGAATGTCCAGCGTATAAGGAACAGATGAAGAAGATATAGAATAAAGGTCTCGAAGGAGTTCTGACGAATTTTAGAAAACTTTACAGAAAAGAAAAAAGGAAGCAGAAGAGAAGAATTTTATATTAATAGTGGATAACAGTGAAGAAATAGATGAAGTACACAAGTGATCATCCAGGCTAGTAGAACAGTTCTCAGCAATTAGTCAAGATATGCTAAGTTTCTTTGCAAGATTAATAAGAAGCGAACTTATTCTTGAGATGACAGACCTTAAATGCCATGGTAAAAGAATTAGAAAAGATGCAAGAAGATGAATCAAGAAACTGCAAAGTATGACTTGTAACTAGTTCCGGAAAAAGGTTTGAAATGCAAGATGTGAAAGGGTAATAGAATGGGAACGATTGCAAAAAATCCAAAAGAAGGATAAGATAAAAAGACCCCCTAACCTTCCAGGTGTTAAAACTATATGACTGGAAAGAAAAACTCTGATATTGAAAGAAGGAAGATTAGAAGACAAAGATCTAAAAGATATCTTATTAAGAGGGGTTATATTTGGGATGAGATGGTTTTGTTTTGAGTAATGTCAAAACTTAAAGAGTGATCTGTAGAAGTGATCTGCAAGCAATGATATTAAGAGTTGGAAGGGTTTTCACCTGAACTCTTAATGGAGTGATAAACACTTCCAAAGTTGTACTTAAAGTAGTAATTACAAAGATAAGTGAGCTAGTTAGCATTTTTTAGCTTTAGCAATTCATGTTATATACTGTATATAGTTTACAAATGTTTAATAAAGTACACATAACTAGCTTGACAGAGGGTTAAAAAAAAAATTAAGATATAATATATATAAATTTTATAATTTTTGATTATATAATTAATAATTTAAAAAAATTTTTTTTTAATTTTTAAACTACAATTGATATTAGATGTAAGCCTTTTATTAAGAATTAATTTAAACTTAGATACTTGATCCTTTGACATAACACCAATTATCTTATACAAGTTATATATTTTTATATATATACAGATTATAATAACATATCATGGCTTGTTCTATATAAGCTACATATTACTTCAAAAGTGGGGCAGACTCAGCTAGGGGCTGGTGATTGATAATAGTCCAATGGTAAAATTGGTACAGTTAGTAGATTTTACAATTGATCTAAATATATATTAGTACTAACTTCTATACTAGATTGAATCTGCAAGGATTAATTAATTACTCAGATACCCTGATACTTTTTACTTAAATCTTAGAGGGGATTATGATCCTCTTTGTCACCACTTGTGGTATCACAAACAAATCCTGTTTGATAAGTTCTTCAATTAAGTGAGCACTAGATTGAGATATTTCAAGCTAGAGTGATTAGATTCCAGAGTCTGCCAGTACAGTTTTGGTTAAAGATTATCAGACAATTACCACAGTTCTACAAGTGGATTCTTTGGATTTCTTTTTCCTATTCAGTTTAGAAGGAATGTGCAGACATAAATTGTGTAACCAGACCAGATGCCTTTCTTTATGCAATCCTTACGATAGATCTATTTTAGCCTGATGATCAATAGGAAGACCAGAAGTCTTATTCTTGTGCAACCTAATTATTTTTCTCACATGGTCCTTAGATGGTATTAAACTCTGGACCTTGTATTTGTAACCTGGGAGCAATACCACTGTACTATAGACCTATAGGTCTATAATTTAAAAATTTTCAAAGTTAAAATTTATAATAAAAATATAATAAGTTAACTTAAATTTTTGAAACCAATTGTAAATAAAAGAGAAAAAATAAAGATGATTTTTGAAGTTATACTTCAAGTCATTTTAAAAAAAGTATTGAAACTTTATTAGTAAAAAAGTATATACTGTAAACTTCTTGTGAATATCTTTTTTATATATAATTAGAGAATTAATAAAAAGAGTTTTTTAATAAACTTATTGAAAAAAAATATTTAAAAATATATAAATATATTATAAGAAAATATAAAATACCAATAAAAAATTTGATTATAGTAATTATTTGTAAGTATTAAATTTTATGGTTAAAGAATAGTCTAAATTATAAAGGAAGTAAAATATTATTATTTAAGTTATATTTAAAGAAAGAAATTTTAATAATAGTGTCAACATATTAAATTTATCTCTTATAAATCAGATAGAAATAGAAAACTAATATAAGGAAGCTTCAAGTTAGACTTATAATATAATATACAAAAGTTTCTAGTTTGGATAATAATAATTGAAAAGGTTTATTATTGATAATTTAGATAGAAGGGACAAGACAATAATTTTGGATTAAAGGTAATTTTATTATTGAATAAATTCTGAGGAATCTTCGGAGCAAGAATTTTCTTTTTAAATACATATTTAAATTATAGAATATTTAAAAATATAAACTAAGATAAATAATATAAATAAAAAAAAACTCTTTTCACTGATCCACATTTTTTTCAAAAATTTCCTTTTTTAGTAATTTTCTTGGAAAAAGTGAACCAGTTCAAACATACAAGGAAAAACAACATATTATTTAAACCAAGCTACCAAGCACTTTTAACACACATATAACAAGTTACCTAGAATCATCAAGGAAAGAGGTATACATTGCTTTACTAACTTTCTTTTACTTCTTTTTCTTACAATTTTAGGAGAAAGAAAAGAGACCTATAAACTGATTCACAGTCAGAAAAGGAGAGCCAATATCATCTTCACATAGCTCACAACCAGGTTAACACCTTTCTTGACACTGTAAGGAACCAAAAAAGCAACTAAGCTCACTTGATAAATCAAGTTGCTCCAATTACTTAAAGGCTCAAAAGGATATCAAAGCTTTCTAAAGACAAGATAGTCTAAATATACATACACACATAAACAACATATCTATCCCTGATCTGGTTACATGAATATAAATACGTAAAAGCCAGATAAGCAAAACAAGCATATATGTAAAACTGATAAGTAAAACACGTATGTATATATATAACTTGTTATTCAAACAAGTTGATTAACACTTCATACAAGTACAACAGCAATTGTCAAAGTAGGATAGGATCATCAATATAAATAAACAAATACATCAAAACGATAAACAAGGTTTTTCCATATTACCTAATTGAAATACATAAACAACAACAAGCTCAAAAAGGTTTATCCATGACTTAAAAATAAATTATTGATAAATATAAACAAGAATTCACGTGACTTATCAATAGATCTGAGCCAGTAAACATAAATAGAGCACAATGTATATTGCAAATAGTCAATAAAAGAGAAGAGAATATAGTAAACACTCTAGTCAACCTCTCAAGAAAATATAATAAATACTCTATCCTATGGGCCTCACAATAATTACTACAACTAAGAAATAGTGAACCCAATGGATTGACAGTCCCATCACCAGAAACATATATGATTTTAGATAGTATTATAGCTAAGATATTAGAAGTTGATTCGATAACCTTTTACAAGGAAAGAATTTTAACTCAGTATATCATATATCTCTGGTAACAAGGCAAAGGGATAAAAGAAGATCTTTTACAACCCTATATCGAAAACAAGTTCTTGAAAATAATCAAAAACCTTGTAAACCTTACAAAACCAATGCAATAACCAATGGAGATTATTGAACAAGTAGATAATGAATCAATAGTAGATAATGAAGTAACAATAACATGTATACAGGAGACAGAAGAGCTTGAATTATAGGAACTTCAAAAAACAGTCAAATGACAATGTATTAGTGAATATAGCTCTTATACTACTAGAAATAAAGACATGGTACTATCAATAAATCTATACTTCATAAAAAAGAAAGGAAACTATAGATTAGGAGCAATGGCAGCCAATATTCCAGGAAAAACAATAGACGAAATCAAAGCATACTTGGACAATATGCTTAAACTACCACAAGAAAAACAAAGCCTGTTAAAAAAAAAATTTATTAATGAAAATGAGTGGATAGTCTTTTGGGTATAAGAAGAAGAAGACATTACAAGATTTATAGAAGAAGTTAACTACAAAAAAGACAACTTCAAGATTCAACACATAACACCCCAGACTACCCCCAAGAAACAAAAAACAGAAAGAAACTTAGACAAAAAAGTCTTTCAAGAATTCAAAACCAAAGAAAATACTGAGGTTTAATATATATGTCTAACAAATATGAATCAAAAAGTCAATAAGAACCTTATAAAGACACATCTAAAGAGATATGGAGAAGTTCAAAATGTTCACATCTACGAGGTAAACACAAAACCATGGGTAAAGGCTTATATCAAATAGTACAAATATCTTAGCTTAAATCCTGAAGAAATCTGGATGACCCCAATCAGTATAGAAATATCTAGAGCTATATTCTCTAAATTTGAGCTTAGCAACAATGAAATCAATTAGATATTAATTGAAAGAAATGATAACTCAGCAAGACTTCTGGATACTAACAAAACCTACACTAGCCTGATAGCCAGAGCATTAAATGGTACTCAAGCTAAGACATACTATACACCCCAAAATCTCTATATACTCAAGAAACGTAACTTCACAATAGTCTGCTTCAAAATGAAAGAAGAAAGAGACAAGGTATATAAACAATATATCTTCTTGCAGAGATATCGAGTATCAAGCATGCTTCTAAAATAGAAAAACAAAATTCTAAAAATGAAAATAGGAATACAAGATTTAGATTCAGAAGCATAGATGTAGATAATGAATTAACATTGAATACACAATCAGATAATGAATCAACAGACTCTATTTCTACTTTGCCAAGTTATTGTAGCTTTAGAAACCAGAGATGAATTAAATGCAAAAGTAACAACAGAATAGAATAAGAAAAGAACAAAAGAAAAGAATACCCTGCAACAGGAAGCAATAGAGAACCAATTAGAAATCAGTGAAACAATAGACATAGCTTTCTGGAAAATAATGGGAGACCTGAAATAGAAAGCCCTCAAAATTCCCTTAAGAGTATTTTAGCCAATCTTGAAAGATTACATGCTAGAATAGATACTTTAGAAGGACAAACAGTCTTTAGAAAATCAAGACTAAGTAATAGAGGAGCAAACCGTTCCTAAGGGTACATTAGTCCTTAATAACAATCAAGAGAGACAAGAGCCCACTGCCTCCTTGTCAAAAAATACAAATATAAACAACAAACAAACTTTAATAAACAACAATTAGTTGGAATAAATGGGGTTTCTAGATATCTCAACATTTTTATAAAATGAGCAAGAAGATTTTCTAAACAATAATAGTAGACACAAACTAATCAAGAAAATTCAGGAAGATGATGATATAGATAAAAAGTAATTAGAATCGGCACATGCAATATCATAGGTTGTGATTACAACAGATCAAATCGAATCAGATTTTAACTAGATTCGATCTGATCTGATTTTTATAAATACAAATCGTATATGGATCCGATTCATTTTAAACTGATCCGATCTGATTTGAAACTATAACAGTTTGATCCAATTTGATTCAAATCTGAATTTGATTTGATTTGATTCAATCCAATTTGAATCTGAATTTGATTTGATTCGATCCGATCTGAATCTGAATCCGATTTGGATTTGATGCAAAAACAATTTGAAACTGATTTAATACATTTTGAATCTGTTTTAAAGTATATCAATTATAACTGCTTTGATTTAACTAATTAAATTAAATATGTTTAAATTAACCTGGCTTTATTTTAATAAAAAAATTTTAA
>CAJVPT010001734.1:0-20113 GCA_910592055.1 Acaulospora colombiana | reverse complement strand
TCATCTTCTTCCATCATTTCGACATCTGAATCTGTGGTTCTTCCTTCCATGAGTGTTGAAGTTTCAGGGTTTTCTCGATTCTTTCCATTCTCTGCCGCTGTGTATACTGAGGTGAATAGTCTTTCGTCCTGGGAAGTCATGGTTTCTTCAATCTGTTCGCTCCAGAGGTTGCTGTTGGGAGCTTGTTTTGTAGGAGGGGTCGTGGTTGCAGTGGTGGTTTGTTGGGTATTTTGAAGTTTCTCCGTAGTTGGTGTACTTGTTGAGGTTGTTGCTGTGTTGTATTGAGTCTGGGTTTCTTTGCCTGTGTTGGTGAAGTTTCTTTTCTGATAGGGTCGGCTTACCCGTGGACATACAATTTTCGTTGTAGTTAGGCCTAAAGTTGGAGTTTGTGCTCCTAGTTGTTCTGTTCATGTTGTTCGCTTTTTCCAATTCTACTGCGCCACAGGTGAACGGGAAAGAGTGTGTGTTATTATTTTTTGATTTACAATAATTTATTGTGATCAATAAGATTATTAAGATTATTAAGATATCTTGTATCAATCCAATCTTTATTCTGATTAACTGTGAAATCAATTCTATTTATTTTTATTTTATCAGAATACTGATAAGATACTGATTATCTTACAATATCTATAAACTGGCTTAATTTGATAAAGGTTAATTATAGATAATATCATATAGCAATAGATTCTTCTATTTCAGTTATTTGATAAACTAACAAGATTATACTCAATGACATTTTATTATTAATTAATAGAGTTCTAAAATTTATTGTAATACAATATTTTTTACTTGGTTCTCCTATGTTATTGAACTTTGGATCTTGTGATTATAATCTAGAAGTAGCAATATTATACTATAGATTTATAGATTTAGTAATAAAAAATATATATCAATTAAATTTTTTTAATTAAATATAGTAATTGAAAGATATTTATTAATATAATATAATTTAATTTATATTATGTAATATAAGAATTTAAAATTTATTACAAGTTAATTAGTTATTATATATAATTAAAAAATATTGTTCAAAGTAAGTTTAAACAAGTTATTTCTAAAAATAAAGATTTTTAACAAATAATAAGTATCTTTAGATAATAATAAAAATAAATTATAATAAAAACAATCAAGTTTTTCAAATGATCAAAAAAATAAAAAAATACTCAAATTAGACAAATTATATTAAAAAGAGAATTATAATAAATCTTTAAAGAAAATCAAATAAAATTTTTTATTTCTTTTATTATAATATATTTATATATTTTTAAATATTTTTATTTTTATTTTTTTTTAATTCACTTCTTATATAATTCTATATATTTAGTGGATTGATAGAATAATTAGTAATATAAACTATTAGTAGTGATATATAGTTTAAAAAGTTTTTATTAAAAGTCTATTATAGAGCAACAAATTCTTTTCAAGATTAAATTTATAAGTTTTTTATATTCATAATGAGTTAGTTGTATTTTTATATAAAGTTTAACAGTAATATATACCATACTGCTCGAATAAATATATACTTTATATTTTTTTATTAATGAACTTCCAATATACCTGACTAGGTATAGGTTATTCTCAAAAAAAAAAAATATTTATACTATTAATTTGTTAAATTTTTTTATTTTTTGATGAATATTGTATAAGTGGCTTTATGCTAAATAAATATTTTTAATTAGTGTGAATAAACAAAAGCTTAATTCTTAAAATCAATAATATTTAATGTTTATACAAACATTTTTAAAAGAACAAAATAATAGAGTAAGTAACAAATATTTCAATAATTAGATATTTGATTTTTATTTATTTGTTTGTTTGTTTATTTTTATAATTCATAAGCCATAAAAGTTTTCAAGAATTTAATCACATAATTTTAAGAATATAAGGAATTCAAATTCGAATTTAAAATCTCTGCTTATTAATAATTTTAGTTACTTATAAATATATTATTTTTATTATTATATAATTTCAATAAGAAATGAATTTCATTTTAATTGTTTTTCGAATTTCAATATGCATAAATAAATCAATATAATTATAAATAGTTATGACGATATAATCGTTATCCAACGACCAGAACATACAGTATTTCAAATAATATACTTTCAATGCAAACGTTAAAATTATGATTAAATATGATAAAGTGACGGACGCAAGTTACAAGAGAATTGAATCTATGGGAAAGTGTCTACTATATCTAGCAACATTCTATGTAATAAAAATTATTTTTATGTGTATAAAGTGTCAGTTGAGAAACCTTCATCATCAAAATCCTTCGCCAAAAATGTCAAAACTGTTAAATAAATTTCATGGCTGAATAGAAGAATCGCGGTCTGTTTTCGCGTTGTATTTTGTAAAAGCTATAGGATAGATTTAAAATTGGCACGCAAATATTTATTATAAGCTAACTCTTAAAAATATGCGAATACTTATTTATCATTTACGGATCATGAGATTAATCAATCACTAAATGATCAAGAAAAAGTTTATTATAACATCCGTCTATTGATAATGAAAAAGAGAAATATTTGGCTTTCAAAAAGTTAAATACTTTCATACGGTAATTGGTGTTAGTTCTTTTTACTAAACGTAAAGAATTAAAGTACATCATTTTATGTTATTTCATAAAAAAAAATAATTCATTTAATTTATTTGAATAATGAAAAATGAATAATTTAAAATATTATGTGTACCGTATATGAATAAAAATTTAAAATTTAGAATTCCTCAGACATAAGTAAGAAATATGACCTTTTGTGTTTCTTTCACCAAGTGATGTTATCACGGGAAATTGGGGGGTAACGTTAACGAATACTGGTGAACAACACAAACGGTTTTCATCATACAAAAGGCTCACAAATATTTTATCTCCTTCTCTTGCGGGAGAATTCCATTCTTTACCCTTGTAAATGTTCAAATCTGCATTCCACGCATCCCATTCCGTTGCTATGGGCTCGATTAATCCATCAGAACACTCGGTGATGACGCTCCAATGAATTTGTAGAGTCGGAATATCTTTCTGTTTTTATACATAAAAATCAAAACTTCATTACTGTCGCTTATAAATAGAAAGACCATTGAACACCTACCTTAGCAATTTCTTTTCCTGTTTTCTTTATTACATTTAATAGATAGATATCAATTATTAATCTCATCACCTTTTTTTAAAAAAATGAAATCAATATGAATATAAGTACTTACCAAGTCATACACTTCAACATAGGGTTTCCAACTTCCATCCGTCGTTCTGCGAAAATGAAGGCTGGCAACTGCGGTGGATTGATTATGAATGTATACACCGTCATCATCATAATTAAAAGCGCAAGTGCCTATAATGCAATACTTTTTTCCGTGAAGAGAGTTAAAAATTTTTTGTGAAGAACTTTGCAAGAGACTTTGATTGGTATTCTCTTGGGTAAAGCTATCGGTAAAGCTGTTCAACTTCATTTTTAAAGGTAACGATTTCTGCTTGAAATCAGTATAAAATCCGGTGATCATCCACGAAACTTTTAACTTTAGACTGGTGATCTTTTTTTTTCCGGTAGTTAGGTTTCGTATCGATGATTTTAAATTCTTTTTAGGTGTTTTCTGGACCCAATGTATCAATAAATTTGGATTTTGCGCGCCATAATAATTCACTCTTACGGAAAAAATTTTCTCCATTTTTTCCATGTTCAAAATTGTTGCAAAAATTTGGCATTGCGGTAGTTTCTTAAGGATCTGAATGTCGGTAATAATTTGACGAATTATTGGTTTTTTGATATCTTCGTTCTCTATTTCTACATCGATGACTCCAGAATCAAGAACCTTTTGTCCGAAGACTGCCAATATTCGTGACTTTAATTCATCATCCAAAAGCTCATAAACAGATATTATACCACCCAAGTAAATATGACCCCAGGTATCACATGTTTTCATTGTTTCGGCCCATTCCATTTGTGCCCCAATGCCTTCCACATCTAAAGTTAACTTTGACTTATCTCCACCGATGATCACGATGTCTTCTCTACTTAATAGGCTGGAAGATGATTTACTTCTTTCGGCATTTATTGATGCTGAAAAGCCTTGTAATTTTGCTTCAGACTTTAGTAACCGTGAACTGCTTGATGTTTCATCATTAGAATCGATTTGATATTGGATTATTCCACCGAACTCAATTCCATTGGAACTGTAATTATAATAAAGTTTAATTGAATATTTCATAAACGATAAATTATTTAAATTATTTCATACTTACCAAATCTTCCAAATTCTTTGAATAACTCCTCGAGCGCTTTCAAACGCAATCCATCATTTTCTTTTGACAGTGCCCCTTCGATAGCCTTGACAAATTCTTCTGTTGGCTCTATTTCATCTTTCTTTATAATCAGTGAACTCTTGAGGCACTTTATAATATGGTATGTGGTTGACCTAGAAATATGCTGATGTTTGGAGTATTCAAAACTCCCGCTAAACCCGACCGATAAAGGCGCCCAGGGCATGGGAACTGACACGTCAGCTGATGACATAAAATTCTTTGTGCACAGTTCGTCAATTTCATTTTTACATTTTACTTCTGTTACCGTTATTTTATTATTATCAACCAATTGTAGCCTGGCCGTCATTCCACAATTATTTTTAATCTTGAATACTTCCTGCGCTGCAGGTCTAACGTCTCCATCGGTGCAAATATAGCGACCCTTACACAGATTAAACCTGTGGGAAAACTCTGGCCAACTTGGTTTCGTTTGATCCTTTAAGATGCAAATGTATCTCTCTTTGCTAAGTATATCGGATACTTTGATATTATTTTCATCTTTGCGCGAAATTTGTGTCGTTTTGTTACTTCTTAGAAATGACATATTTTCGCCCATGTACACACCTTCAAAATCTTCGAGAATCTCGCGGACTTCTTTAAGACTCATCTCCTCTGAAATTTTCTCAAAAGAATATTCTGTCGGATTTCCTTCCAATTCAATGTAAATTGCGAATCCATTAATTTCATTAATTTGCGGGAGAATGTTTTCTCTATTTCCTCCATAAATATAATTATTAATGCGATCAAGAATACCAGCCATTTTTATTCTTTTATTATTGGTAACTCACATTTTATTGCTTATAAGAATTGTACGTGCCGTGTTATGTTTCACGAATTAGTGTTACCGTTTACATAAAATGGAAGTACGTACGCATAGGAAATACGGTAACATAAAAAATGTCTTCTCTAGTGGAGTGGCTCGAGAACGCTAGGAACACTAATGATATAAATTTAGTAAACTTTATTGAATTTAACGAACTTAAACGTGCCCCTCGTAGGATCAAGTTGTCAAGACCTAATGTTTTCATGAAACGTATGCCAGAGGTGGAAATTGTTTTATATGAATTGAACGAATATTATGATGTTATGGTCGAAGAAGAGATAAAATTGTTCTCGTCAATGGTAATACTCTTCATGTGATCTCGACCCATCACCGAAATAACATTATCTTACTGACTTTTGTCATAGGGATTTGAACATTCGAATATTCTTCGTGTCTTCGGAATTACTATAAGTAAATACAGTAAATTATTAATGATAAAATCGATTCATCATTAACCTAATGAACTCATTTTTCCTCCCTTAAACAGGTCCTGGTATAGAAAATTATTATTTGCTCGTTGAGTCTGCAGACCAAGGGGATCTTGATGAATACCTGGAAAAAATGAATTTAGGTTGGAACGAAAAAATTGATTTGGCAATCGGTTTGGTAAATGCCCTAGAGTTTTTGCACAATAATAATATTGTTCACGCATATTTGGTACGTGTATTTTATAGTGAAACTACATGAACCATATAACAATACCTTTACCTGTATTTTCTTCATTGTAGAATCCTAAAAATATTCTTTTCAAACAAGGCATTCTAAAGCTTACAAATTTTGGAAAACTAGATATATTTAAGATGGATGCTTTTGAAAATATTCCTTATATATCGCCCGAGGAATTAAAGAAAATTGACTTTAATAATGGCGATGATCGATGTACCTCTGATTTTTCTGCCAATATCTATAGTCTTGGTGTTCTGCTTTGTCAAATTTCAATAAATGAACGTCCTTTTAAAAAAAGTTCATTTGAAAATTTAATTACCTTTATTTGCGAGGGAGGAAGGGAGCCACCGATTGTTGGGACCCCATGGGAGTATTTCGAAATTTATCGAGATTGCTGGCATTCTGACAAAAGTATACATTAATAAGATAAATTGTACGTACGTATATATGGTGACGTAATTCTAAGCACAAAATTATTATCACACCATTAGATAAACGGCCATCGTGTGTGGAAGTTTCAAAGGCTATTTCCAGCATGTCTCTAGAGCCCGTTATTGAGGAAAACGATCTAAAAAGCTTGTCACGAGATGAAGGAAAGGAAATTTTAAAAGCAACTTTCGAAACCAATGCTGACCTCCAAATTTCTAAAATCAATGTTAAAATACTCGAGCCTGACATCGACGGGGCAACCTTATATGAACCAAGCTTGATGGAACCTGCGCCGGGTTCTAAGGAGATAGATGATAAAGAAATAACAAAGCTCTTTTTACAACAGTGGAATTTGCATAAGGGATTATGTGTGAAAGGCGATTCTTTGACTCAGGGAAAACAAATACTCACTGAAGATGGTAAGATCTCCCACGCGGAAGCTTCAGAGAAAGTCAGTTTTTATCAATGCGATATTGATACACCCTTTAGAGAATTAAAAAAATCTGGTATTTCTTCAATGATGAATAAGGATCTATATGAGATCAATATTCGAATGCATATTCCGCTTCTCGAAATATCATATTCGGGATCAAATATTATGGAAGACTTTATAAAAATTCTCAAAAGGGCATTAGAGAAATCAGATGTCGATGAGGCTCGTAAGTCCGTTCGAGACATTTTCGATGAATATGGTGATTATATTGCAAAAAATGTGATTGTTGGTGGCGCTCTCTCAATCAAAATAAACAACATCAGAAACAGTCAGACGACTCTAAGTAACCTAGATATTTTAAGAACTCATTTTTATTGGGTCAAAGAACATCTTCAATATGGAAAACCTAATGTGTTTGACCAAGTGTCGCTTAATCACATTTCTGAATTAGTAGACTCAAATGATAGGGCGGAAATCATTTCAACTGGACAAGAATTGACACGATGGATGAAAGATTTTTATGAACACAAAAAATCATATATCATTTCATATAAGGAAATAGATACTACATTTTCTTTGTTAGAAAACGATATCAAGCAGCAAATAATCACACTCTTTGGGATTCAACCTGAGATCCCTCATATAGGTATCATTATCCCGCACGTACTTAATGCCGGCGAGTATGAAAATATCGAACAGTGGACAGGATATTCTTATTTTAATAATCTTAGTCATTGGGTGGACGAGCTTTTATTATGCCATGGTTTAAAAATTGAACTAATGAAAATAGGATTTGGTTCGGATAAAATTGTTGAATTTAGAAAATTACCAAAATTCGAATTGTTGAATAACAAATATATGTCTCTAAAAAAATTATCCACAAAGAAGGAGGAATTCTTAATCACTAACTGCATTAAGGTGGGCAGTTATGATCTAGAAAAGTATCCCTTCTTAGATAAAAAAACACCCAATGGAATCTTTCAACCCTCATTTGATGAGACAACTTTTGTTAGCGAAATTTATTGCAAGATAGTCACGGAAAAAGTAAAATTAACTTTGAGGGATGTTAAACCTTCAGAACTTCTTTTGGATTCCGTTGATAAAGCTCTTCTAAGTAATTATCCTTACATGGAATTAAAAAAGGTTTTTGACGAATTTGGACACTTCTTACCTCAATCTATAATTCTCGGCGGAGCATTCTCACGACAATGTATTTATGATGAGGTTGAAAAGGAATTTTCGGATGATGCTAAAAAGGAATTTCCAGACGAAGTTATCAAGTTTGATGAAAAGGAAATTATTATGCAGACACTTTCTGACTGGGGAGTGAAGTTCAAAAATTTGGATACGTCATTCTTTCTAACTTCAAAAGGCGAAGCCGTAAGAAAAGAAGAGATATACTCTTGGATGCAAAAATTTGACTACTCCGAAGAATACGCTGATAATGAGTTTAGTGATTATTTCCAAGAGTACACAGATAGTGAGATTAATGATCATTCCAAAAAATATGTCAAGATCATAACAGTAGAGGATTTGATTCCTTTATATAAAATTTTACCCGAAAAAATGCGAAACGCGATTGATAAAATAATGGAAGATAAGCAACATATTGTAATGACCGGTACAACGCCGATTTCCAACGAGAATAAAACACAAATCAATATCAAATTTGTTCAACCTCTCCATGATTGCGATTACGAAATTTTTGGGAACCTAGTTTCTCAGGATGGCAGTTTGATCATAAATGATGAGGTGATGATCCGATTTGACTTGAAAAATCAGTTTTGCTGCGTGGCATTCATTCACAAGTTGGTTTCAAAAAGGTGAAAGTGACTTCTCATTAAAAAAAAATAAGTGTCAATTGTTCTTAATCAGCTAATGGTTTTATGGCATATGCAGTCTTCCCACAGGGTCACGAATCAATTGGATTGTTCTCGCAAAAGGACATGGATATTTTAACAGGCACACTAGAGATATAAAGTTTATTCGTGGGGAGATACAGTTGTCACTTTCGGAGAAACCAAATGAAGTCGACATTCCAATAGATAGTGATCTTTCATGTAAAAGAATTCTTACGATCAATTTTGATTCAAAATACTTAGAAGAAGATGAAATTATTCTTTCAAAAGTAAAAGATCATTCGTCAAAAAATATGAAAATAGAAGTATTAAAAAGAAAATCAGAAGGATCTGAAGAATTTTCGTGCGATGTCACTATGAGGTGGTGCATTATCGATTCGGTCTACGCCCAAAAGGATATGACTACTGAAGGAGATTGATTTTGGAAATTTTTTGGAAGAAATATTGAGCTAAAATTAGAAAAAGGTATGTAATTAACTGTCAATTAATGCATGTTCGGAAGAATGTAAAGCATAATTTACCTCGTTAATACATTGATATAGGTAATTATGATGCTTCTGCTGCAACTCAAAAGAAAATTTTCAATGAAGCAACAGTAGTCGAAAACGCCGTTCAACCATTCATTCCATTATTTAATACTGTCACAAGAACAGTTGTAGATTTAATAACTATATATGAAAACGCAAAATGTAATCATAAAATCTGTGCGGCCTTAATTGATCGTGTAGAGATTGTTCAACAAGTGGTTAGATCTTTACAACGTAGAAAACGAGAGAATGAAAAAAATTTTCGCGATCAGAATTATTACGATGCATGGGTTAGGTTTAGCTATGTATCGGATAATATCAGAAAATTCGCCAAAGAAGTGACACAACAATCGATTTTACAAAAGTACGTGACTGCCAAGTCCGTCAAGCAGGCCTTTGAAAAAAATATCCAGGACTTTGAAGAAGTCTGTGATGATTTGAACTTATCAATGGCAATTTATTCCATGGAAGAAAGAGAACAAGAGGAATATGCAATCAGGGAAGATATTGATATTATAGACAAGGTTTGTATCATATATTTCTTATGCATTATTGAAAGATTATCTCCCAACGATTCTGAATATGATAGATCTCATCTCTTGATGTCACTAAAATAGTCAATTGGAGAACTTAAAGGCGACATGAAAAGTGTAATCAAAGAACTAAGTATTTTATCCTCTAATATGGAGAAATTGTCAACACAGACAAGAAAATCAAGGACTGGTATTGATGTTGGTTCTACGAACTCTACGATTGATTCTGCAGTTGACTTGTATCGGGTTCTACGTATCGAATATTCTGATCTTAAAGAACCAAAAGATATGAAGGATAACGTGAGAGGTGATCATAGTAATATTGTTAAAAAAATTTGGCGCGGTCTAGAAGTTGCTTGCAAAAGGATTCATCGTATTTGGAATATGGAGACGCCTTTACATAAGAAAACTCAAAACGCATTGGCTATACTCACATTATTGGGGAAATGCAATTATATTATTTATTTCCATGGTCTTTCTAGGATAGGCAGTCACGATGTCATGGTTTTCGAATGGGCAAAAGAGGGAAATCTGAAATCTTTTTATGAAAACTATTCCCTTGATTGGAATATGAAATTAAAACTCATTTGCGATATAATCAGCGGTCTTTATTTTATACATTGCTGTAATATTCTTCATTACGACGTTCGTTGCGAAAATGTCTTGGTTTGTTAAACTTTTTTTTTGTACACAAAATTACCGTCCCAAACGTCTTTTAAAAAATTTTTTATAGATTACCGAAGACAAAGTGGCTAAGATCTCCAATTTTGAATTAGCTCGCATTGATGAATATGAGGAATATGAGGAATTTCCTTTAAGAAATTCAAATTGTTACGTTCGTTGGTTAGCACCTGAAAGAATGAACGGAAAACGCTACACTCACCGGTGTGAAATGTTTAGGTATTTGATTATTAATGTTTATCTATGCTTATAAAGATTAGTTGGCTTACCTTTTTTATAATAATAATAGCTTCGGGATGCTTCTATGGGAGCTTTGCAATGAAAGAATTCCATATAAAGATATGGATCTAAAACAAACGGTGGAACATGTTAAAGCTAAGAAAAGAGAGACAATGTTTCTTTCTACAAACCCAATCCATAAAGGACTTTCGAACATTATTAAGCAAGGTAATAACTATAAAAAATGCCATACGTTAAATTGATAGTAACCTAATTTTTTTTATAAGCCTGGGAAGATGAGCCTTTTTCACGTCCATCGTTTGTATATGTCCACAATAAACTTAAAGAATTGTACGAAAAACATGTACCCACGGACGCTTCACCACAAATTCTTTGTAAAAAACCTACAAATTGCGGTGAAATATCTAGCATTAGTTTGGATATACCAGAGATGCCTGAAGACTCTGATAGTTTGTGCGAAAACTTACCATCAATAAATACCCTGAAATCATTTGAAGAAGGAGTCCGAGCCCACAAAGAAAAGGACTATAAAGTTGCGTGGGAATGTTTTGACGGACACGCAAGATTAGGTCACAGATTTGCAAAATATTGGAAAGGATATTATCTGATGTCAGGATATTATGTCGAAAAAGACTTGAAGGAAGCTTTGAAATACTTTCTGATGTCTGCAGATGAAGGTGTTCCTGATGCACAACTTCGCTACGCATTCTTATTACTTGAACGACAGGAAAATTGTGATAAAGATAAAGTATTAGACTACATTCAACGAGCAGCCGAAGCTGGAAATGCGACTGCTTTATATAATCTTGGTGACATTTATTTTCATGGAAAGTTGGGGGTACAGAGAGACGCGGAAAGGGGAATAGAATATTTTAAATTGGCTGCATTGCAGAATCATCGGAAAGCAATAGAAAATTTAGCTAGGGTGGGTTGGTTGCACACTCTTAATTGATTACTCTGTAGGGGAAGACGCTGCAAAAGCTAATAATCTATTTAAACAAGCTTAACTAATAATCAACTGTCAATTTCACTTCATCATTTACACGGTAAAAAGTTCAAGCATTAATGGTTAACATTATTGATAATAAACTTTGAAAAGCACATGCAAAGAAATTTTAAAAAACTAGACGATAATAGATATTGGGTGATAACATGCATAAATTTTGCAATCTTTGGTGTATTTATAAAGTATTAAGTTAAAAGTAATATAAAAAACATTTTTTTAATCATATTTATTTTATATTTAAAAATAATAAATTAATAATTAAAGTTAAAATTTTTTAATATTATTATAAATTAAAATATTTGATTTATAATAATAATTTTTCAATGAATTTATTTTAAATAATATATAATAGTGACAAAAAAGTTTATTTAATTTATTTCTTATTCTATATAAAATTTTATAAATTATCAAAAGGACCTTAAATTTTATTTTAGTTTATTTTATTTTTTTAATTAATTAAACTAATATTAGATAAGCTTTTATTGAATAATTAAAATGTTAAGCAATTATATAGATAAAATATCTTATACCCTTTATATATTTTTACCTATAGGTAAATTAATAGTAATTTATTGTATTTCTTTTAAACAAATCTAATAATTACTTAATAAGTAAACTTTAATAAGAATAAATGGTTTAATATATAATTATAAACAATAAGTTAAGGTAAAATTAATATTAAATTTATAAATTTTTATTTCTTTAAACTCTTTTCAATATATATAATAAAATTGTTTAATATTCCAATTATTTTTATATTTTTTATATATATCTTAAAAAACATATTATATTATTTGTCGCAATTATAATATCTACTTGATTTCTATCAACTAACTTTTTTTAGATGTATTAAATTAAAATATCTTATACTAAAAAAAATAATTTTAAAATTAACTTAATATATTTATAAGT
Organism: Acaulospora colombiana; assembly: GCA_910592055.1. Lineage (NCBI taxonomy): Eukaryota > Fungi > Glomeromycota > Glomeromycetes > Diversisporales > Acaulosporaceae > Acaulospora > Acaulospora colombiana. The sequence continues at coordinate 7,704 of CAJVPT010001734.1, read as the reverse complement.
CATAAATTAAAAGTTTCTTTATATAAATTTTACAATAGTATAATCATAATTTTATTTTTTAATTTATATAAAATTAAAAGTTATATTTTATTATATTACATCTTAATTAAATAAAGATATTGATAATAAATAAAAATAACTTTTATAAATTTTTAAATAAATCTAATTAAAAATATTTATAATTTTTATATAATACTTAACTTAGAAATTATAATTTGTAATTCATATATATTAATATAATATTATAAATTAATAAAGCAATAACTTTAAATTTATAAAAAAATTATATGAATATATATTCAATTATTAAAAATTTTTTTAAATTTAAAATTATTATTTAAAAAATATATTTATCTTAGAAAATTTTTTAAATAAAAAACAGGTCAAAATTATTATTATTATTTTTTTTTAAATGCTGGCTCAGCCTTGCTTTATTTGAATTTAGTAGAAAATTACATATATTTATGTTATAGCTACTTTTGTTTACCAAATAAAGCTCGATAAGAGATTTAACCTATCTCATGGCTTGTTGCCACCCTATAAGGGGAACTAACCTGCCAAGGCTAAACTAGTGCTAAATAAAATTTCTAGTAAATGATAGAAAGTTGTGATCGATTGGACACTTCTATGGATATATTGATTAACTAGATTAATAAATTAATTTTTATGTGTCTCTTTCTTTCCTCGATCTATCAATCTAGGTGGATAGAGCTATATTTGTGCAGTTTTTCTATGGCTCTTGTGATGTCTTTTTATTTTTTCCATATTTGATAAGCTTCATATCTGTTTTGCCATATTTGTTATAAATAGTGTATGATTTTCAGTGAATTTCTGGATATATATATTCTTTATATTTTGATTGGAAATAAGTTTGCTTAGGATTTTAGTCATTTCTTTTAAGATGTCTCCTCAAATGACAATCTCTAAATATCACTTGTAGTCTAATGCAGTATTGTTTGAGTACTATTTGCGAACTTCTTTGGTTCTGTAATATTCACTAAATTTGAGAATTGTATTTGTTATAGTATTGATGATAAAGTTGCCTGTAGTATGTTTGAGTGTCTGGCAAATAAAGGAGTATACATTAGATTCTTTCTGACCATATTTAATACATTTGTTATCTTTATACAGTTTGAGGAGTCTATGATGTTGTTTCACTTTTGTAGAAAGTTCTTCATTCTATAGTTGTAATCTAAATCTTCTTTGATATTAATCTTGCCAGCAGATAAAGTGATTGCCAATTTTTGTGGGCTGTAGTTTGTTTGCTATTGTGGGTCAGTGAATTTCCTTTATGATATAATTATCAAATTTGATTCTGGTACAATTTAAAAGTCTACATTTTGTAAGATGAACTGCATTTGTGATACGTTGGATTATTAGTTTGATAGGAATATCTGTGGCTTTTTGGCCCCATTAGGGAATGAGAGTGAGTAATGGGCTCATTGTTGTATCTGTATACATTGGTCTACTATTTAGGGCCATTCTGTATATTTGATCTATACTTGCAAGTTTATCTGCAGCTTTATTGTATTCAATTCCTGAGTGTGCCTTGACCTTATTTAACTTTAGTTTGATGCTTTTTTTCTTAAGTATGTCTTGGATTTGCTGTAAAGATTAAATTTCTTTTGTTTTTTCAGTGCTTTATTTGGTGTTGACTACACAATATTATTGATATTATTTATGGCAGCTTTGTTATCTCTGAATATGTTGACATGACGGAAGGTTGATAGGATGCTAAGAGTGATAAGTATTGTCATGATCTCTGCTCTAGTAGATGATGAGTGTTGCATTGTTTGTTCCTGAAAGGTGAATGCTTTTTTTTTTGCTTGTAATAATTTTTATGCCTATACCCATGAGCCATTCACGGTTAAGTTCTTTAAAAGAGCCATCTGTGTATATGTCAAAGATTATATTGTCTTGTATTTTGAAGGCTATATTAGATAGTTCCTCAAGTATGAAATCCTCTGTGATAAAGAGTTTTTTAAAAAAAATTGTCTAGGTTTTGTGTTGCTGGGATGATGAGCTCTGCCTGATTATAGGTGGGAGCAGTACTAGAGATATATAGTGCATTAAGTATAGTATGGATGGAGTCAAGGGATACTATGTATCTGAATATACTATTTTCTGTATTGACTGTATCACTAATAACCTTGCTATAATGAATAGGAATATTAATTGAACTTTGATAGCTTGCTGAGAAGATACATAAGTGATTGTTTTGACTGTGGTTATTGATATTGCAACCTATGCATTCAATCAAAGGTGATTGGTTGTTGATTCTATTGTAATACTTGTATTCTATGAAGTAGTCATTTAATCTTTTCTGTTTTCTTTACAGAACTATTTGATTGTTGAATTCTGTACTGATCCAATGGGGACGAGTTGTATTTTGATTTAAATATTGGCTGCATTTTAGAAAAAGATTGATTAAGGGTTGTTGTGACTGATTGTTCATAATCCATTCTTGTACTCTGTTTCTAAGTGTATAGTACCAAGCTAGGGTATGCCATTGTATTGTATAGCAGTTGAGTCTGATTATATGGCACCAGTGCAATGTTTTTTTTCTACTACTATTTAGCATTTGGCCAATAAAGAGAATGTTATACTTCTTTAGGTTTTTCCTATATTGCGTATAGAAACTTTTGCTTGTAATTTCCTCAATGGGAGTATCTGTTTCAGTGATTATAATATATTTTCCATTTAATATATTTTTAAAGGAGAATTCATGTGTTCTTAGTAGCCATATAATATAATGTGTGAAGTTTCTTCCTTGTGATAAGAGGGATGTATATAACTGACTTATTATCATTTTTATGAATCAGAACATATTTTGTAGTAATTGGAGTCATTTCCTAGCAATTTCTCCAGTTATATTATTTTGATTGATTTGTGAAGTCCAGTTTATAGCATGAAACAGAAGTTGTCTATTCCATAAGTGCATTAGATTGTACTCAAATTTGTTATATAACATGTTATTGGGAATTATGTTTGCGAGACTTGATTTGTATTTAAAAGTGTTTATTAATTTGCTTATTATTTTGTTACGGGTATCCCTGGTGAGGACTATGTCATTACAAAGATATTCTAGACTAGATATTAGGATGTGTTTGATTATATATTATATCTGTTTGTTAGTGATTCTTTTCATTTCTAAAAGTGTTCATATTTTTTTCTTTTTTGCTTAATCAGGAGAGTTTTGATAATCTTTCCTTCCAGAACTATTATAGCATACACCAAGAATCTTAACTGGAGTACCTCTTTTGCATCCTGTGATTCTTTGATCATTTATCCATACTCCTTATGTGTAGTCATTTTTTTTACTATTGATTATTAGGAGCTGATATTTCTGTAGATTTATTTCACTATTATTGATGTGGAAAAATTGTTCAGCAATATTTATTATTCTTTGAAGTACTGCTTTGATGGTTGCAATCCATATTGTGTCATCCATATATGTACTAGTTGCAATATTTATAGATCTTGAGAACCATTTTTGATCTAAATTCTTACAGGTCTTGACTGCTAATGAGTATCCTATATATTTATTACTGATTCTTGTAAGAAAGGGGTTATAAAAAATATGTCATAGTAGTGGAGATATAGTGTCACCTTGATCTATACCATTCCCAACTGAGTATAAATTAGTAGGGCCATAGCATGTTAGAACTATATTTTGTAGGTCTTTGAAGATATTGTTGAAGATTTGTATTATTTTTTCTGGAATTTTAAATACTGGAATGCCTTTTTTAGCATTATAATATTTACTGAGTCATAAGCATTGGACATGTCCTGGCTGAGGATCCAGGCTTCTTGATTTGTTTCTTTATATATTTTATGATACTACTCAAGATGTGAATAGGGTCTTGTGTAATGTTTCCTGGTAATGCTACCCAGTTTAGATCTGATAGTATTGGGTAATCTTTAAAGACATTGACAAGGTAGTCAATTATGATCTTGATGAAAATTTTCCTTCCAGTATCCAAAAAAGTGATTGGTCTTATTATATCGAGATTGTTTTCCCAATCTTTGGATTTGGATATTGGATATATGGTTCCTTTGCTCCATTCTTTGGGAGTTGTGCCTTGTTATAGGATATCATTGAAACTTCCTTGCAGTTCTTCTATAATATTTTTCTTTAGGTGTTTGTAGAAGTTATATGGGATTTGATTTCTACCTAGTGCTGATTTGTTACTTCTTTTGCTGATTGTTGTTATTAATTCTTCAGTTGTAATTTCAAGGAGAATATCTGAGTACCAGCTACTTTTGATATGGGATTTGGCTATATATTCTTGTTGCCAGTGTAGATAATTTGTTAGTGATGCTATGTTTCTAAGTGATGTCCAGTTGAGGAAGTATTGTTAACTGTTTTTTTGATTTTGTTAGATTCTGTAAAGATTTATATATCCTCTTTTTGCTGGATGATTCTGTCAAGATAAATATAACATTTTGGTTTGTCTAGAATGCTATTGATCATAGCTTTTCTAGGAAAGCCTATTTACTTGCTATTTTTGAGCTATAGCTTTAGCTTCTTTGCACTTTGTAATATATTTTTCAACAGTTTTGTGAGCTTTGAAATATGATTCAATGGTCTGTATCAACTTTATATAGTATGGGATTCTTGACTCTTTTTTGGCTTGATGTAATTCTGTGATAATATCAGTAAAGTATTTTTGAATATATATTGATATATCATATTCTATCTCAGTATTGTTTTCTTGATTCATTGTCTCATCCAGGTCTTTTTGACTATAAAAACTCAGGACTGCAAAGTGTTATCTTTGATATGACATTCTTCTTGATATGTAATATGTCTTGGCTTTGACTTGTTTACAGATTAGTCTAAGATCAAAGACAGTTATATTTAATAGTAGATAGATTAGTTCGACTATGATCTGACCACATTCTTTATTTGTTCCACATCCTATTGTGTATCGAAAACTTTAACTGAGTCTGACTTGAGTAAGACACTCCATTGGTTGATTAGTACTTTTTTATCATCTTTGTTTATGTATATGATCTTTGCTATTTGCCATATTTGTTGTGTTGACATAATATCATTGCTAATTGCCTCATATTTGGCAAAGGATTGTTGTACTTTAATAAACTTTGTGTTAAGATGGATATCCTATACTCTGACACTTATTTCCTTTTTTAGAATAGGATTTGTAAACTCCATAATTTCCATGTGTTGATTGTTTGTTTCAAGCACAATTGTGTTGCAAACCTTAATCATTACTTGTTTGTTATTGAAAATAGCAATAATATATTTGTTTTTATTGCTTCCTTTACTGTGGATAATGAGAAGTCATTCTGGAAGTTGAAGACTTTAGTGAGATGGATTATTTTTTGTATTGTTGTCCTGCCAAGAAGTTCAGATATCAGGATACTGATTTTTACTCTTTCTCTTCCATATTTTTGTGTTCTATTAAATGGAGAAAGAGATCTTATTTTGTAGCCTACTCATATTTCTTTTGTTTGCCTTTGTAGTTAGATGTTCTGCAGTGAGAAGTTGTGGATGTCACTAAGTATTCTCTTTCTTCCATCTCGATGTCTGAGTCAAAAACATGTTCCTCTTCCTCTTAATTCTGGGTAGGTGTATCTTGACTAGTGTTGTTGTTACTTGAGTGATTGACCGAGTCTTTCTCAACTTCTTCACTCCAGTTTGGGGTGTTTGTATACTTTTTTGCTATTGAATTGCTCATCAAAGTATCAGTTGTGTTGTTATCTATCTGTGTATACCTGCTAGGAGAGTTGGAGGCCGATAAGGACATGTTTTCTTCAATTGATATTTAATTTGAAGTAGTTTTCTTTGGGGGCTTCGGAGTTTTTCTTTGTGTAACTTGTTGATATTACCTCTCATGAGGGCATTCTCATTGTAGTTGGGTCTCTATTAGACTGTCTGTTGCAAAGTTCCCTTTGGGAAGACATTTCTCCATTTCCCTTTTTTTTTCTTTGCAAAATTATTATAAAAGAAAATTTTTAAGAAAAAAAAGGATCTGTGGGGCATAGGTCAAAATTATTATTATTTTTTTTTTTTTAAATGCTGGATCAGCCTTGTTTTATTTGTATATTTGCAGTGATATTATATAGAGAAGCTACTCGAGAATATACTACTTGTTTTCTACCAAACAAAACTCAATAGAGATTCCCCTTTCCCAGGGTATTCACCTTGCAGCTTGTTGCCACCCCTAGTGTGGGGGCTAACCTGCCAAAGCTGGGCTAGTGCTAAAATAAATTTCAAAAATAATGGAGTTGTCTATAATGTTCGTGACTATTGATTTATGAAATCATTAACCAGATTTGTGTATTATTCTTTTATGAGTCTTTCTCTTTGGGTAAAGGTCAGGTCTTCTTTTCTGGTTTCGTATTTTGCTTGTTTCTCTTTTTTTCTTGTGATGCCTATAGTGGCTTTCCATCTTTGAAATTCTTCACATCTTTCTGTCCAGATTTTGTATAGAAAATTAGTTATACTGGAGCTAGGGATCGCAATGGATAGGATCGAATCGGATTTTAGGTTAATCTGATCCAATTCTAATCAGATCAGTTTTTATTTGATCCGATTCATATCTGAACAGATTTATTTTTATATGATCCATATCTGTTCAGTTAATCCGATATTTTTTTAATTGTGTTTTTTTTTTTTAAAAAATTCATTTTTCCCTACTTAATGTTTACTTGCCATCTTTAAGTTTTATATATAAACATTTAGCTAATAATTTACATTTTTAAAATTTAAAATTTATTGCCATTCACGATCATTTTCTTCTAAATTAAAATATACACTTGTATAATTTAAATTTTCTATAGTACTGCTACTGCCTTGATTTTTTTTTATCGATTCTTTTAGTGTTAGCAAAGCAGGGGGATCTTGTTGCAATTGCTCTTGCCGATACTTCATATGTTTTTCTTTTTCGGTAACTTCTTTTTATTTTTTAATTGCTGTTATTGTTTTTTTGTCAGGTTTTGTGATAAACCACTAGTTACACCTTCCTTCGGCAAAACAGCTGTGCCATATAGCTCTTTTTCTGGCTAGCAAAAAAAAGTGTTGCCTTGTATAAAAATTTAAATAAAAACTTGGTATTTTACATTTCAAACTTTTTTATCTTTTTTTATAAAAATATCTGTCATTTCTACTTTTATTCCTCATTTAGCTATGTAGAAGTTGCCTCCATCAAAATCTCCTTCTCGGCAAGTAAATTCTGGATCACTTTCAGAGCAAATTCCTCTCAGGCAGCTGGCTGCAATTGCATGGTCCAGAAAATTTGTATCGGTATGGGCAAATTTGCTGTATCTTCAGGATGCATATGCTTCACAGAGACCTAAGGGATGATTAAGCTTGATTTTCTTATTGTCATAAAAAATTGAGATACCTTTTTCAACTGTTTCATACTTATTTCCATCTAACCTTGAAAGTCCATGCTCGGCAATTTTTTGCTGTATACTCGAAGTCATATTAGTAGGAAAAATACTTATTGCATAGTTAAACAGAAGGCTGTTCATCGTAACAACTTTTTCTTCGTACAGGTACTGCTGGCTTGTTTCTCGTAACTCTTTGATATATTGAAAACATGTGTAAAAATTCTATATTCCCTTATCAACAGATATCTAAAACTTATTGTCAGTATTACTCAAGTATGAAATTAAACACATATAAAATTTATATACCCAGTAGCTGCCAGTGCTCCTTGGTTAAGTTTCGATATA